>CABHPH010120805.1:24902-44313 GCA_902168325.1 Peromyscus nudipes | reverse complement strand
AAAAAACCCCCAACCTTTCTCAGGAAAAACCTCCAACTCATTTTTCTCTTTTTTGTGTGTAATCTTTGAGAATATTTTATTCTATCTTATTTAATTATTGTAGGTGTATGTGTGCATGCATATACTTGAGTGGCACAGTACCTGTGTGAAGGTCAGAGTACAACATACGGAAGTCAATTCTCTCCTTCTCCCCAGGACTTTATGGCTGGTACTCAGGCAGCCTCTCTGACCATCTGGCTGGCCCATGTTATCTTTTTAAAGTTGAAGGTGCTTACTGAGCCACTTCCATAGTCAAATTTAATAGATCAAATTGAATAGATCTTATCGACTTTATCACAGTGTATCAGTCTCATGGTGCAAAGCTCTCCAGTGGCTTCCCACAGGTAGAAGAGTATAGTCCTGGGAACTTCTACAGTCCCTCTCTCTGTCCCTTGCCTCATATGTCCCCTCTCAGCTGGCTACTGGAGCTTCACTATGACCAGTGGTATCTCTCTCACTTCCTCTCAAGGACACACATACAAGCCAGGAACTGTGCATCTCCCCTGACCCTTCCCTGGTCCATGGACCCCTGGCTGGGTTGGCCTTTGTGTATTGTAACTCAAAACCATCTTGAAACCCGAGGTCAGTCAGATTTTTCTTCTGTGGTTTTCTTTTGAGAAGTCTTCCCACATAAAACTAAATCTTATGAAAAAAAAAGAGAGGCTTTTGTTTAAATTCTTCTTAATGTTCTTGGCAATAGACGTCCATTTAGTTCCTCATTACCTAGTGGATCTACACTGTCCTTTTCTATTGAACGACTGGTGTCCTTATCAAAGCTCAATTGAATACATTTGTGTGGCTTTATTTTCTGACACCAGTTCATATAATTTCAAGATGTATTTGTTCATACATTCCATCTGCAGATCTTTAATCGAGTAACTACAATGCCATAGATACTATTTTAGGTACTGGAATCATAGTAGTGGGAAAATGATTAAAATCCTTGCCATTTTCATATTGAAAAGACAACCTTGTCCCAAAAGCCACAAATAAATGAAAAACATCCTTGTCTTGATAAAGTTGACATTGCAGAAGTCATGTGGCATATTACATATTGGAGACAATCCTATACAATAAAGGAACTTTCGGGGGCATCGCCATCCTGACTTCAAGCTCTGCTATAGAGCTATAATAATAAAACCAGCTTGGTATTGTCATAAAAACAGACACGTTGATCAATGGAATCAAATTGAAGACCCTGACGTTAATCCACATACCTATGAACACCTGATTTTGGACAAAGAAGCTAAAATTATACAGTGGAAAAAAAGAAAGCATCTTCAACAAATGGTGCTGGCATAACTGAATATCAACATGTAGAAGAATGCAAATAGATCCATATCTATCACCATGCACAAAACACAAGTCCAAATGGATCAAAGACCTCAGCATAAATCCAGTTACACTGACCCGCATAGAAGAGAAAGTGGGAAGTCGTCCTGAACCCACTGGCACAGGAGACCACTTCCTAAATATAACACCAGTAGCACAGACACTGAGAGCAACAATTAATCAATGGGACCTCCTGAAACTGAGAAGCTTCTATAAAGCAAAGGACCCTGTCGATAAGACAAAAAAGCAGCCTACAGAATGGGAAAAGATCTTCATCAACTCCACATCTGATAGAAGGCTAATTTCAGAGTTATTTGTAACTCTTGCACAGCTAGGCACTCCATGGGCTTCCGGTGCACATGCCTGTTCACCACAGACTCGGGCTGACTGTTGTACACCACGTAAGGTACGGGTGATATGAACATACCCCCTTCCCCTCCCATTGCCTTTCACTCTCTTTCCATGTTTTTTTAACCTGTTGAGAAAGCCCCATAGTGTGATTATGCAGACTTGAGACATTGAGCATACTAGGAAATGGGGAGATGAGTCAAGCTATTTTTAACCATGTAGTCATATTCCAGCAAAGCTACCTTCGTTCTAGTGTCACCTACAAAGTCCCTGTGACAAACATCGGGAGAAAGAATATAAGGGAGGGATGGTTTCTTCTGGCTCGTGTTCTCAGAGGTGTTAGTTCGTGATTGGCTGGCTGCATTGCTAGGGGTCTGATAAGAGGCAGAAACATCGTGAGGAAAATCTGCTCGCCTCATGCCAAGTGGGAAGCAGGGACAGAGAGACAAGAGGTCAGGACCAGATGTGCTCTTGAAAGGCATGCTCCCAATGACCTATTTCTTCCAGTCAGGCTCCTCCTTTTCAGTAGTCCATTGGGTACAAACTCGGTACATTGACTCACTGATGAAGCTAGAGCCCTTGTGATCCAATTGCCTCTCAATACTGCCATGACCTGGGGACCAAGCCTTCAACACATGAGCATTTTGGGGAAACATTTCATATCCAAACCACAATAACTGGCTTTGGGGTATTCTGGACAACCGAGTCAAGAACAGAAAATGTTATTCAGATTGAAGGGGAACACAGGCAGTTTCTTCCAGCTCTAAGTCTATGACTTATTCATACTCTTGGACTGTGGCATTGACCATGTAATGTCTAGACTTGGTATAGAGTTTGGAGATGGACGCACAATGACTTCTTTGTCTGTTTGCATAGTTTTTCCTTTTTCAGTAACTCCAAATTTTCTTCAAGAGAAGTAAAAAGGGATATGCTTAAGCATGGGAAGAGACAGGACAGGGAGGAAAGGATGAGGTTGAAGAGTCAAACTAAGTTCTGGGAAGGCTGAGCTCAGGGCTGCCTGCCCAGTGCCGACTCCTGAGTGGAAACTTTTGAATTCCAGGAGAGGCACTACTTGGCTCTTTGTAGGCATGTGGCCAAGGACAAGTTCATGGTAGTCTGTGGGAAACACACTTTCAAGCTACTGAATTGCTTGGAAGAAAAAAGAAGGAAAAGAAGAAATAAAGATCATTCCAATCATCCTAGGTAATTTTATTTTTACATTTTATATTAGATATTTAGACATGAGAGACATTTTGGAGACCATCTATTTTAACCCTTTACTCCATGGCAGGGGCTAGTGGGGAGGTGGGGTTTCTCTCTTCAAAAGCTTTAGGATAAACCAGTCTATGCTTCATCCATCCAGTGATGGAACTCAGCCTCATGTGATCAAGAATCAAGATTGCCACTTAATTATTGAAAGTTCCTCCTGACTTGGAACTGAACTCTGTCTTTTAGCAAATAACTGTGTCCTAATTCCAATCTATGACACACCAGACTGTCTAATTTCCCCTTCACTGGAAAATCTTTGCCTGTGGCTCCTTCAGAGCATCACTAAATCCTGGATTCCATTCTTACTTCTCTGTACATCTTAGACTCCAGATCCCTTTAAATAGCTTTCTGGTCGATTAACAATCTTGCCAAGGTGTAATGCTCAGAAGGAACACAGTACAACTAGTTTTTTTTAAAGCTAGGATGTAGTTGAATGCCAATAAATGTCTCACTTACACTTAATTGTACTTCTGATTACACAAATATCTTAATTATGCTTCTATTTTTATTTTTATTCTTTCCTTTTGTTTTGTTTTTCTAAATTTCTTTGTTATATGTGGATTAAAGATGTGGATTAACTTCTTGAAAGTGTTGTTTAAATTTGTAATTATGCAGTCTTTCATTTTGGAAGTCAGTGACGATAAGCTACCAGGAAATGTGAAACCCAGAAAAAGCAAAGTCATTCTATTTAATAATGATCACTATGCATTTGTAACCAAGGCCAATGTAGCAGAGGAAAGGACGGTTCCCTGAAGTGAAAAGATCAAACATTTTGACATCTTTCTTTCCTGCACACTAAAGTCTGTTAACAGAGACCAATCGTTCAGAAAGGAAAGATGGTTGCATTGATCAGAGGGACTGCCTGCTTATGTGCCTTTTTGACTTATTATCAATACCTGTGAGCAGTGAAAAGGTGCCTGCATTTCAATTTTGTGTGAACCATAGTCCCCTTCATCTCCTGCAGGGTTCAGGTGTTCCTTTCTTGAGTAATTATAGTTTTTAGGACAGTCTAGATGCTCAGCTCGAGTTCTTCAGAACAGAAACTCTCCTAACCACACCATCCACAACTCTTTCTCGTGTAGGACTTTAGACTTAGTCAAAGGCTTGGTAAATTCGTTATGCCCATAAACATACTTGTTTCTGATTTGCAAGTGAAAATAATAGCCTTGTCATTCCAAAGGCTTTGACCAACATCCTGAAGTCAGGAATTAGTAATGGAACCTCTGAGAATGCCATTAAAGTGTGCCAGGGGCTTTGGAGTTCCATTCTTGCTAAAGTGAATATACATTTAAGGGCACATATAACATACTAAATTTGAGGAAACATAATAAAAGGAGCACTCTGTCTATACTTCCGTAAGGAGACTATTACAATTCCAATGACCACCCCTTCCCCACTCTGTCCTCTGATTCCAAAGGGAAACTGTGATTTCGCATATTGCATTGGTCATTTGTCCACATTTCTTTATAGTTTTGGCACTTTGCTCTTTTAAAAGCAAAACAGTGAATTAGAGCGTCAACCTCACACCTCCTTTTTTGTGGGGTTGGGATGGAAATCTTTGTGTTTCCCCTCTCACATCAAATATCCTGAAATGTCTACATATTAAATCAGCACAAGTAGATTTAAATACATCCATCAATCTCCATCCAAAGACGGGGGAATATATGAAGAGAAAGCATAATATGTAACCTATCACAATTATATAAGGCCCTTTAGAGCAGTGTCTAGCTTTTATTTCCCATGGAAACCAGTTGGAGAGATGCAAATGGCTGGTCATACATCTTCCCATCAGCATTCATCTGTTTCAGTGGTCTGTGTGTGAGGGGAAGCCTGTGAGTACTGCCTTACCCAGAGATGACAGATCCAGAAACAAAAAAGACATCTACTGAGCAGCATAAGGCAGAACATGACTCCTATGCTTCCTTAGGCAGCAAAAGGCAGATGTTTCTCCTTCTGCTGGAAAGATCTTCACCCCACCAACACAAATATTAACATGAGGCTGTCATACGATGCAAAAATGCAGCTGCTATTAGGTGGGTAACCAACCATTCAGGAAGAACCTTAATCTCGATTTTCCTGGAATTAAAATCAGAATGAAAAACAGTGGGAAAAGTTGCTAAATATGAAAATAGAAAAGTAGTATCAGAATGCTGTAGCTGCTCAGGAGGGGAGGCGATGGTATGGCTGCACAGATATGGCGGCCTTCGATCACCTGTCTGCGATGAGGGTCGGCAGTCCTTAAGAGTGATAGAGGACCAAAGCCAGTACCCATAGGGGAAGACGCGTCTGGTAGTCATCAGGGCACTTGGGAGAGGTAGTGATCATCAAGAAACAATGTTTTTAGAGACTCAGTCATATTGAAAGCACACATTATGTATGTTCTAGAACAGCCAGGTCCTAGTGTATGAGAATGGATCCATGTCAAACTGAATCCTTATGGAATCTATAAAGCCAAGGCTGACTTCAAACTCACATAGCCCTAAACTCCTGGTTCTCCCATTTCCATTTCCCAAGTGCTGGAATTACAGGCATAGCCACCATGTGTGGCTTGTGCAGGATGCTAATATCTCCAATTTTTAGTCACTGTTTTTGCTATTACAAAACAAAAATATTCTCAGAGAAAGTAATTCCCATGATGCTGTTAAATTAAATTCTGCCACAGATAAGACTGGTACACCAACATTATTAAAATAAAACAGTTCATTAGACATTTGGGGGTGTGTTTGTGTAAAGACCAAGTCACAGACTAATTCAACATGATCTCCATTTGGGAGTATATGCGTGTAAGAGTCTAGAAAGTTCTACGGCAGGCCTAATTTGGGCTGGGTAATTCTTTGTTATAGGGGCTTCAAAATAAAACATTTAGAATATTCTCAGATTCTATCTCCATTAGGAACCATTAGATGATTCCCTCTGAGGCATGGCAATAAAAAACATGTCTCCAAGCCAGGTGTGATGGCACATGCCTCTAGGGCCAGCCACTCAGGGAGCCTATGGCCGGAGGACCACTTGAGCTCAGATATCCAACAGCATCTTGGTTTCCAAACCTAGTTCCAGGTAAACTTGGGCTGCATTGTGAGACTCAGAAAACAAAAACAAAAACATCTCCAGACATTGCCAATGTCCCCTGGGGGACAAAATGGTCCCAAACTGAGAACAGTTTCTCTGCCCTAATACACTTAGAGTGGTTAAATTTGTGTGGGATTTAATTATAAATAATTAAAACTATTTCCATTTCTAGTTGGTCTGTGATCAATATATATATGCAGATATATTCATGTATTTTCTATAATAAAAATAATTAAAATACCCACAGCCAAAAAAAAATAAAGGCTTTGAGAAACAACTGTAGCTAGAAGATTTGTGGTTGATGTAATGTGAGGAACCAAAGAAGGAAAAAGCGAAAAACAATTCTAAGATAATTTAGCTTGAATTCATCTGGAAGATGTGGGGGTGGTAATGTGTGGGCCAGAGAGAATATGATTTATGACCCAATGCACCCAGCCTTGATGATCAACTCTCTGTTTAATGCTCTCATTATGTTTATCACACTGGGCAGGCTTGCGCTCTGGGCTGTACAAAGGGTTTTTCCCTGCTGTACTGATTTCCTTGGAGCTGGGTACAACCCAGAGCATCAGCTCTTTCTCCTGTTGCTGGGAGACAAATTCTCTTTACCCACTCTCATCCTTTGGGCAAAATATTACTTTATTTTTTATCTGTCTGGGTGCTTTGCCTGCCTGTATGTCTGTGTAGCACATGCGTGCCTGGTGCCTGTGGACAGAAGAGGGCACCTGATACCTGAAACTGGAATTACAGATGGTTGTGAGCCACCGTGTGGGTGCTGGGAATTGAACCTGGGTCTTCTGGAAGAACAGACAGTGCTCTTAACCATTGAACTATATCTCCAGCCCAGTGGTGGCATTCTGATGTATCAGTTGTTTAGGAGTTATGGGCTATGGGTATAGATTCAGTGATGAATGTTTTCATGAGTAAAAGAAATCTAATGTGGAAGCAGTATGTAAACCCTGGTTTTATCTTGAGCAATAACCAGTGATAAGTTGAGTAGCACTGGTCAAGAACCCAGACACTTCACAGCTACACTTGTTCCTCAGAGATAGACTCCCATGAAGATGTAGAGGAGGTGCTGGGGCCTGACCACAGAAGAAAGGACACAGGACAGTTGCTTCCCACATCTGAGACATAGTCATCTTCCTCCTACAAGAAATATGCCATAGGCTTGCTTGAATGTATGGATATGACTATCCATCATAGATGGAAAATATACCTTGAAAACGAATTTAATATGCTATATTAGTTTCACATAGTCATAATAATATACCTGGCACGGGCTACTCACAAAGTAAAGAAATGTTGCCCTTTGGCTCACAATTCTGGGGGTTTGAGCTAAAAAGTGGACAGTCTCTTGGATTTGGGCCTCTTAGAGTGTGGCATATAGTCAAGAGTTCACAAGGAAACCTGTGTTCACACCACAAACCAGGAAACAAAGACTGGGAGACCTGGGTCTCACAGTTCCCTTCAAGGGTGTTTCCCCAGTGACCTAAGTCCCTCCTCCTAAGCTCCACCCTTTTGAGGCCCATGGTCTATTTTAATAGCACAACCTTGGGGACCAACTTTTCAACATATGGACCTGAGGAGATACTCAATGTTAGCATCACTAGCCCAGCTACCATGGCAACTCAGTCCACCATAGAGCTATTTCTCATTTGTGACCACAGGGCTGACTGGGAGCTGCGACTCCCCAGCATTAAGGCAAATTAACAGAAACAATGGTGTACCACTAGATAAAGAGCAATCAGCTCTTAAAATTGGAGCTATGTAGTTTCTATAGAATGCATATACCTTTGATTCAATGAGCAAGTTGAAAATTCTAAGTGGAATCCTAAGTCAGGGATTCTTCCTCTGTCTCTGTCTCTGTCTCTGTCTCTGTCTCTGTCTGTCTCTGTCTCCGCCCTGTGTGTATGTTCACATGTTGCAAGATACTGAAATGCTGAATACTTTTGATATGCTTAGAATGACAAGAGACAGGAAGACAACCCAAAATTAGATTTCTCTTTTAAAGGCAAAAAAATGTGGTTCGACATGGGAAGATTTCAGCGAAGGCACCGAGTAGGAAGCAAATTACTATTGTACTTTCAGGTGAGAAAAACAAAGTTAGGCAAGGCACACATTTGCACCACTCTCATGTCAAGATGGCTTCTGGCTCTGACGCTGAGCACACCGATCGGCGGAGAATAAAGATAATATCCCATAGCCGCCATTCCATGCACTGCCCTGCTCTAAGTGCTCCCTGTAATCTAGCTCTTCCATCCTCAAAACAGTGATCAGGAAGTTTTTATTTGTATTTCACTGATGAGAACATTGGAGAATGTAGTAGGCACTTCACAAACAAATATTTTGTGAAATTAATAAGCCAAACTCTCATCAATTATTTTCCTTTTTGCTCTTAAAAACAACCTATTCTCTCCTAATCCTGAATTTCATTTCCAGTTTGTAGCATAAATCTGTTCTTCCAAGCCACCAGAATCATTTCTACAAAGACCAAGGAGAACAGAACACTCTGATTAATATGATTATGCTCTAAATTAAACCATTAAATCAGAAACTGTTTGGATTTGTGGATAATTGCAAAAGACCATGACCCCAGAATCCATCTCTTCTACCAGGGCTGTCTGCTTCTGGCAAGCATGTGACTAAGGAAATAGGATCGTATCTGTCTTCCTGAAAGAGACTCTGTGGACTGAGTTTAAAATTAAACAAATACATAAGACGTTGATGTTTCTGTAGGTATAAAACATTGGAACATCAACCGTCTTCCATGGTTCAACTTTATAGATTCTGTCGTGTTTAATGTAGTGTGATGTAGAATTTAATTAAGTAGGGAAGATGACAGGTAGTTACTGGAATTACCAGGAAGGTGTTTTATGATGTACTTCACTTCCCACAATAAATGGTGTCAAACTTTAATAAACCCTTCCTCACATATTCATTTAACTTGCTTTTCTATGCCCAGTGTTTACTTATTACTGATTTTACTATTATGTGGCAAGGTCGTATTCATTCACCCATTTTCCTAAGAGACTTTGCAGTATTGACTGCCCCTTAGTCAATTAGTTAGTGATTCAGCATTTCAGCCATGGAACATTCCTAGTTTACAGTTACTTAAGTATATTTTTATCAATACATGTCCCCAAATAAGTGTGGTATTCTATTATAAAATGTGGCAGGTCTTTCGGGCAACAATGGCTCCTACTAAATTATTGAGCGGGCATTTTCCTGACTACAAAGGAATAGCCACTTAAGCTCACACTCCAGAACTGCTGCTCAAAAACTGATAAACACCGCCCCTTACAGAAGACAGATGCAGGAAGGCTGGCCTGATTGGCTCATTCTGAACATGGATTATCATGACTGAACAGTGAGTTGAGTTCTTTATATGTAAACCACTCTCCATCCATTTAGTGGCATGGGTGTGTTTTGAAGTGTCCTAACATTCTCATAATCAACAAATTCTAGAAAAGGGGTGTTTATAAAATAAATGACTTTTATGAAACATTTTACCGTGGTACATATGTATGATAAAAATCTAGAAAATAACTGTACTACAGGCATACTTGTTAGAAAATGATAAACCACGTCCACAGTGCAAGCTCCTGTAGAAAGTCTCCATCCAACCTGGGGATGCTTACTCTGTCTACAGCAAAGCTCAGGGCTCTGTTTTCCAGAAAGTTCCTGTACTCCAGGATTTGCTATGGATTGGGATGATGGTCCTGTAGAAGTCAACTACCTGCAGGAGGCAGGGCTGACCAAGTGCATGAACAGAGACAGGAAAGTCATGTCTGACACTGGGAATCTGGACACAGGTTGACCTACTCGTCTCCATGGTTCACTCACTGGAATGGTTCATTCATTTGTTGATAGGCACATGCCCTGTCACTGGAGACATCCGTCAGTCAACAGGAAGTCCGGGTTTAGCTTTCCATTTGTACATGTAACCCCCATTCCTCCATAAATTGTAGGAGATAGTTTTCATTTTCATCCTCTGGCTTGTCAGGTGCCTGGTTCTCATAGAATCTAGACAAAAGACCATCCTCTGAGAGCCGGTCTCTCTCGTAATGTCCGTAGTCCACAGGATCCTGGCCAAAGCTAGGTAAGGAAGGGATGCACAGCCTGCCAGTTTGAGGGTCCCAATCCACCAGTGTTGTGGATGGCTCTTCCTCTGGCCCCTCTTCTGAGCCAGGATGCTCCTGTCCCAGGTGATGTAGGTCTTCAAGAGGTGGGCCTAAGTTTGCTAAAGCTTCCTGAGGCTCAGATAATTCCCCTGTTCTGGATGCCTCATCCTGCCCACAGGACTGGTGGTCTTCGGCCTGCCTGTAAAAATCAGTTGGGACACTATACTCAAGTTCAGCGTCTGCCTCTCCTGTGGGCATGGTGCTGCTGAGCCATTCGTGATGGGCTAGGCGAGCATTCCTGTCACTTAGCTCAGCACTACAGACAACGTCCATCAAATGCGAAGAGTATCCTACGAGCTGCCCCTCCACCTCCTCCAGATGGGGCTCCTGGCTCTCACTGAACTCAGGGTCATTAAAGCTGGAACCATCGCTGCTTTTTTCCAGGAAGCTCATATCCTTTTGAGAAATTTTAGAATCATCCAACACACTGAGGGTGATAAAATTAAGCGTCATTGCTTCAGCAGGCTCAAAGACTCTTTTAATTTCATTTCCATAAATCAAAATCTGCAGAGAGAAGAGAATGGACGTCACCTTTTCACTTTAGAGAGACGTTACAAATAGCGGCCAACTAGAACTTCCGGGGTCACCAGATAGTGTGAGACCTTCTCTGACCAACTCAGGAGAGGGAATTATGCTTGGCCTAGAGAGGAAACTTCACTCGACCCACAAAACACAGCCAGAAGTGAACTGTGTCACGGGTGGATGTTCGTCTGGTGCGAGGCTTAGGGGTGTGACTGAGAGAGGGGCTGCTGGTGAGTCGATTAAGTTCTGGAATCTTCTCAATTCTTTAAGATTGGAAACTCTGCTAGATGAAAACTGGTGATGAGTAAGACAGGTGAAAGTGAATTCTGTTTGTAGTTAGTAAGCTGGGGCTGCCCAGACTACTAGCCCTTTCCTGGATAGACTGTGGATATGAAATGTACACAGGCATAAAAATAGGATATGAAAAGGGAGTATGATGCTTGGTTTCTATTGTCACCTGAGGAGAAACTCAATGAGGAAGTGTCTATGTCTGGATTAGGTTGGTATGCCTGTGAGAGATTTTCTTAATTAAGCTAAAGGGTGTGAGAGGACACCCCCTGAACATGGGCAGCATCTTTTCCTAGGCTGGGCTGCTGTGGGATGTTCTGTATGCTGTGAATGTGTTGCTCTGATTGGTTGATAAATAAAACACTGATTGGCCAGTAGCCAGGCAGGAAGTATAGGTGGAATAAGCAGACAAGGAGAACTGAGGAGGAGACACCATCTCGCCGTCCAGGAAACAGCATGTAATGGTACACAGATAAAGCCACGGAACATGTGGCAACATATAGATGAACAGAAATGGGCTGAGTTTAAGTGTAAGAACTAGTCAGTGGTAGGTCTGAGCTAATGACCGAGCAGTTTTAATTAATATAAGCCTCTGTGTGTTTACTTGGGTCTGAGCAGCTGTGGACTGGGCGGGACACAGTGTGGGGTGTTTACCCACCAACCCCACAGCTCCCCAGAGTTTTCTTGAGTGTGAGCAGCAGGAAATATTAGATAGAAGGATTTATATTCCGGAGATAAACAGATAGAAAATAAAGGATAGCCTCAAGAGGGCCTGGAACCTTTTCCAATGGGCCCCGACTGTCTCTGCCCCAGGGTTTTTATAGAGATGCCAAGGGGTGGAGCAAAAGACCTCCTCCCCCAGCACAGCCAAG
The DNA here is from genome assembly GCA_902168325.1 of Peromyscus nudipes. Taxonomy (NCBI): domain Eukaryota; kingdom Metazoa; phylum Chordata; class Mammalia; order Rodentia; family Cricetidae; genus Peromyscus; species Peromyscus nudipes. Next base: position 32,393 of record CABHPH010120805.1, on the reverse strand, counting down.
TGCAGACCATTTCAGACACCTGCACTCAGGCCCATGGCCCTAATCATCCTCTATGCGGACCTGCTGGGTAAAGCCACGAGGAACCCGAGAACGGGCTCCCACACCACAGGAAAACTTTAGCTACCCTGGGCCTTGGAGGCATTAAATCATGCTTCTCTGTGGTACTCAGCTTCAAGCTCCTACCACCTACCACCCTCCCTCCACAACTCGTATGCTGTAACCTGGAACTATGAGCTGAAAAAAATCCCCTTCCCCTATAAATGAATTTAGTCAAAGCACTCTATTACAGTACCAGAAAAGGGAATGGATACAGGGATATAATGTTCAAATTGTGCTAGAAAAAGGCAAAAAGGAAAAAAGGGGGAAAAAAGTCAATTTATCTGATAGTATATGGGAAATTTTAAAAAGTCTAAACCATGTCAAGGATACACAAGAATAAAGAAAATCAATAAGGTCCCCATAACCCCAGCTACTCTGGGGGCTAAGAGAGGAAGGGCCAGCTGAAGCGATTTAGCTAGACCTTGTCTCAGAAGAAAAGATAAAGAATTGTTTGGAGATATAGCTCAGGGGTGTAATACCGTCTGCATGAGGAAGGTTCTAAGCTCCATCCTGAGTATGACAGACATAATTTTTGTCCTGCTCTGGGGTCTGTGGAAGTTGCCTGTTATTGAGGGAAGCATCAGTGACAAGGTTCCATCTTCCTGTCACCCCATGACATGCTTTCATTTAGCCGCTGAGCCCATTGGGTCCTCTCATCAGATGGTCCTGTAACATCTCATTTGTTTCTTCAACTTGCTTCCTCTTGCAGTGGATGCTCAAGTCCTGGCCTTGGGCCTCCTAATCGTGTTTAGATTCCACGTTCCAAACCCCTACCCCCATGTCCCATTCTCTTCTTTTCTCCTCTGGATGGCATCTTAGCTGCATTTACTTTACTAGAACAAGCTGTCTTTATTTTCTAGAAGATCTAAAACATAATGGTGATCATAACATTGCAGCTCAGAACCTTACTGAAAATTCTCTGAAGACTAAATAAAGCTCAACCCTGAGAAGAGCACCACATACTTCCACTCTGCAGCCCGGTGCCTGCTCTCCAGTGTAGCTCCTCATGGAGGACATGATAGGCTGGTCACATGATAGGCTGGTCATATGATAAGTTTTCCCACCATGGCATCTACCTCCCCTTGCCCTGCTACTTCTTCTGCTTCTAATAAGTGTTCTAGCTCTTACTTGCACATTCTTGAACATGAGAACTGTCCCCCGGTCCATATTAAAGGTTTCAGGGCTTCATTGTACCCCATGAGTCCTCAAAAACTTGTCTCTTTAGCCTTCACATGCTATCTCTAATGAGGTTTGAACTTTGAGAAAGACAAAGTGATCATGACTTAAGTTATCTGTTTATCCCACAGCCTTATCTCAAGCACTCACTAATTATGAAAGTGTTTCAAACCTGAGGAAGTTTTAGTGTTGGCCTATTTGCGAGTGAATTCAGTACAAAAGCTGTTTTTTGTTTGGTTTTGGGGTGCAGGTGGGGTCACACTCAGGATGGCACACATGCTGTGTAAGGACTCTCTTACTCAGTTACTTTCGGCTCAGAATGTGTTTTAGAATTCATCAACGGCTTAAGGCCACTCCCCTCTGATGTGAGACCGTATCTATTCTACCCCTCTTCTCCTCTCTTCCTGTTGCCATAACAGTCTTCCACCATGCCAAGCACTCACCAAATTCGATGGGTGTTCTTCTTTGCCAACGTGGATGTAACGGTAAACTGAGTAGCCAATCACAGAAAAAACAAAGACGATTACAGATGTGGGCAAGACGTACCAGAAGATGACTTTAACCTTCAGTGCTGACATTTGATCTGTTAAAGAAAAGTCACAGGTCAGGACTGGACGGTTGTGTTTCTCATCTATACACGGAGAAGTTTCAGCTAATATTGTAAAGGGTCTCAGAATTTGTCATCTCTCTGACAATAAAGTTCTCAAGGCACCGTCTAAACTCACCCCCATCTTTACAGTAAAGCTGCATTAATAATATAAGTTACTGGGTATTCCAAAATCTTATGTCAGGCTCTGACATTCATCCTGGCTCATGTATGAGAAAATCAATGGATCTGTCAGTCTAGGAATTCACAGCTCTTCAAACCAAACAGCAGCACCCTCTTTAATGAAATGCCTAGTGCCAGACAAGGGAAACCTCCCTTTGAGTTAGTCAGAGGAGTCCAGGAAACTCTCCAAATGTTATAGACCACTGCCATTGCCCTTTGTGACTTCCTAGAACTTGAAGGTAAGACCCTATTACTGAAGATACCACACACTCTGGACACAGAAATTGGAGAAATCAAGCTGGTTTTGACCTAGAGGCCTTTTTCCTGAAAACCAGGTCTCAGCATTTAAAGGTACAATGCAAGCTGCCGAGAAAGAAGCAATCAATAGCCCTACCCTACTATAAAGCCTGCAGACCACAATAATGATCAGCATGATGTCATATACACAAGGGTACAATAGTGGCTCTTCCATTTTGGGGGTAACCAACAACCATCTAATTTGACCTAACATTGGCTCAACAGGAGGGAAATTGATGCCTGGCTCTATAAACCTCGCCAGCTACCCATGGTTGGTGAGGTCATGGACCTCAGAGGAGAACCTATTACTGCCTACTGCCTCTTTCCTAAACCAATATAATTTCTAATTGCATTCTAAATGTGTACCTGTATCCTTATACCCAAAGATAAGTGCAGTTCCTACCTCTCCCTCATCAAATAAGTTGGTTTTTGCAGCAAAGACCATTACAGAAATCCACAACCAGACAACATGCAGATAGCAACTGACTGTGGAGTGCTCAGTCCCAACTGATTGATATACCTAACTGGTCATTACACCTAAGGCCCAGGGAACATTCTGAAGTGTAGGTGGGATGATTTTAAGAGCCAGAGGACCAGGATGACTCCTGTGAGAGAGTGTCTTCTAAATGTGACAAGGAAGCTACACCCAGGGAATATAAACATCATGGCCACCTAAACAAGACCAGCTGACATGGCAATGTGGATGGGGAAATGTTACAAGGCCCCTCCCATAGATAAAGAGCTATAGGCAATTAATGGCTGCTGAGAGAGCCATTCTTCTCCAGGGACAAGGACCCTGGTAGCTTGTCTATTTCCAAGTGATCAGCCCTAAACACGTATACATAGAAACAACACTAAACTGACTCAGCAGGTTATAGTGTGTGTGTGTGTGTGTGTGTGTGTGTGTGTGTGTGTGTGAGAGAGAGAGAGAGAGAGAGAGAGAGAGAGAGAGAGAGAGAGAGAAGATGAGGTCATGAATTTGAGAAGTAATGGGTAATACACAGAGGGAATGTTGGAAGGGAAGAAGGAGGGGCTAGATTATATAAATTCAGTGCTTATATATGAAAGGCTCAAAAAAGCTTAAAATTTTTAAGTTAAAACAAAAGATCTCATACTCTCCCACGCTCCTGGTGGGTCTCATTGTCCTCTGTATATATTCAGCACATGACATGAATATATGGCACACTCATACGGTGGCTAACAGATTCATTTTGTGCTGGTGGACCAGTCCTTCTGGGTAGAGTTAAAGCTTAGGGATAATTGTTGGAGGGTAATAACTCACTCTTGGTCCTGTTGGGCCATAGGCCTGTAATGACTGAAAGTCTGTCCAATAATGAAAAGGTTTAGTGAAGAGTTTGAAGAGGAATACCCTGGCTGGCTGCTGACCAGATCACAGAGCTGATGCCGGCTCCACCGTGCCTGACAAAGTGGTGGAGCTTGTGGGAACCACTGGAAGTTGGGCTGGTTAATTTTATAGGTCAACTTGTATAGGCCACAGATATTTGCTAAACACCATTCTAGACGTTCCTTTAGATGTATAGTTTTTAGATGAGATTTAACATTTTAATGAGTAGATTGTGAGCAAGTAAAATTGCTCTTTATAATGTAGCTGATCCTCGTCTACTCAACTGGTGCTCTTAAATAAAAGAGACTGATGAACTTGAGTTAGAGGGCATTCTACTACCACATGGCCTTTGGGGATGAACTACAAAGCCAGTTGTCCCTATAGTCCCCATCTTGATGCCTACCCTAAAGATTTTGTGCTTTGCAGCTTACACAATGACAAGAGTTGACTCCTTAAAATCTCTCTTGCATCTATCTATCTTGTTGGTTCTGTTTCTGCTGTGGGATGTTCTGTATGCTGTGAATGTGTTGCTCTGATTGGTTGATAAATAAAAAGCTGATTGGCCAGTAGCCAGGCAGGAAGTATAGGCAGGGTAAACAGACAAGGAGAATTCTGGGAACAGAAAGACTGAGCCAGCAGACACCAGCTGCCATTCAGAGAGCGGCATGTAACGGCACACAGTTAAAGCCACAGAACACATAGCAACATATAGATTAACAGAAATGGTCTGAGTTTAAATGTAAGAGCTAAGCCGGGCGGTGGTGGCGCACGCCTTTAATCCCAGCACTCGGGAGGCAGAGGCAGGCGGATCTCTGTGAGTTCGAGGCCAGTCTGGGCTACCAAGTGAGTTCTAGGAAAGGCGCAAAGCTACACAGAGAAACCCTGTCTTGAAAAACCAAAAAAAAAAAAAAAGAAAAAAGAAAAAAAATGTAAGGGCTAGTCAGTGGTAGGCCTGAGCTAATGGCTGAGCAATTTTAGTTAATATAAGCTTCTGAGTGATTATTTTATAAGCAGCTGCAGGGTTCATGGGGCTGGGCAGGACCAGAGAAAACTTTAGCTACATGTTTCTCCGGAGAACTCTAAGTGTTGCAGAAACACACACACACACACACATCCCATGCAAACTTAGCATAAACCATAAAACCCTAGAACATTCCTTATTCACTAATAAAATCAGCCAGTATGTCACTGAAGTATTTAATCCATGTAGAGGTTGGATACTCTCACTGTCTGATGGAGAGAAAATAGCATAGCATCTATCCCACTAACTATCATCTGTAGATAGAAAACAGACGTATTATGATAGTGGTGGTGGGTATCAACTACACCAGTGGGAAAATCCATCCTGAGCATCCCTTGAAGGCTCTTCTACCCACTCCCCAGTCCCCAGAGAGTGTGCTCATCTGCCTACACAGAAATGTGCCAAGGCTGTGATGTAAATGTTGCAATTGTTGGGCACTTGTCCTACTTTAGATGGGACCTGTTCTGCTTTAGATGGTAGCTCAGCCCTCTTCATAGCCCCTGATGTCACCATTAGACCGGGCTTATCCTGCCTAAGAAGATCATGACAATTGCTGGCACTTAGTGTGCAATAGTACATTTGCTACATTTTCATCTGGGAGGATTTAGTTGAGAAACTTCAGGGAACAGAGATATCTTTCAAGGCAAAGTCCCTAAAGAGACAAAATTTATATATATATATATATATATATATAGAGAGAGAGAGAGAGAGAGAGAGAGAGAGAGACTTGGAAGGTGTCATTGACTGAGTGAGATATTATAGGAAACTTCAGTACTCGAAATGGTGTGCCTGTATCTGTTCCTTTTACTACACTGGTGAGGAATTGGGCTCCATGTTCTTGCAGGGAAGAAGCTGGTTGAGCTGTTCTTAGCTGCCTTAGCTCTGCCGGTTGAGTAAACGAGCTCCTTCGGATGGTATGTAAATGACCTGCCATTTGGCACTGATCAAACTGTTAGGGAGCACAGCCCTTATTCCAGACACAAAATGGATTCCTCCAGCCTGCTTTGTGTCCCGTTCCTGCTTGCTTGGCATTTGAGGTTTATTTGTATTAGGGCAGAGACTCCTTTCTTGTCAAAGAGATAACATGATAGAGTGAGACTCAAAAGTAAAGCTATTTACTGTTCCTATGTGCTTCCAACACTTTTCCTTTTCCTGGGGACTGTTTCACCTTGGAAGGGAAGAGGAACGCAACAGGGGTGGGGGTGGGGAAGGGGTAAGGGTGGGGCTGGGTTTTTTTTTTTCTTTTCATTTTTAGAGACAGGATTTCTCTGTGTAGCCCTGGTTGTCCTGGAACTTGCTCTATAGACCAGGCTAGCCTCAAACTCAGAGATTCATTACCTCTGCCTCCTAAGTGCTGGGATTAAAGGTATGTGTCACCACTGATTGGCTAAGGGCTGTGGGTTCTCAGTCAAGGATGGGGAAAGAATCAAAACCTGAAAGAGGTTGTGAGCATGTTAGAGGGAAGATCAGATGATAATGGATGAAAACTATCCTGATAAAGGAAGATCAGAATGATAATGGATAAAGACCACCCAATGAAGGAGGATCAGAATAATAATGGATGAAGACCGTCTTGATGAAGTAGGACCAGAATGATAATGGATGAAGATCATCCTGATGAAAGAGGATCAGAATGATCATGGATGAAGACCATCTGATGATGCAGCGGAACTTGAAGGTCTATCTATCTTCCATTTCCAGGGTTTGAGTTGAAGTTCTCACTCTAGGGCAGACTTATTAAACAAACACAAGGCTCATAACTCCAGGTCTCTTAAAAGAAGCACCCAAAACTACAATTCCCTGGGAACCTTGCTCAGAAAACACAGGAAGGAGGCAGAGAGAAGCAATGTAAGAGAGTGAATCTGATGATCTCACATCTGCCTGCAGCTGACAAGTGACAGGTGATGTCTGAAGGCAACTTAAGGGGCCTGTAATTTGTATCCCAAGGGAGATCAGGGCAGTGGCATTTGAAAGTGTTCCCAGGGCAATGCTTTGCTTCCTGCTGTATAGTTCTTGGGTGTTCTCCAAGGCTTGGATAGAGTGACTATGGCTGGATAGATGAAAAACGATTCGTATGAAAGTTCTTAATTCTATTCCCAAGGTAGGAAGCTACATTAACTGGGGAGGATTGTTGCCAGTGGACTCCTGCTGATGGTTTCCAGGTGTCATGACAACCCTCCTTAATACTGACCAAGCTCAACAGCAAAACTTCAGACAGTTCAATGTAGCTAGAGAAGTAGATGTTTTACCAGTGTTTTAGCCTGATTTTCATAAACATGGATTTGTTAAGACTCTATCTAAACTGTTACATTTTTTCTGTTTTATCAGCTTTCTTTCCTAAGACTAGCTAAAGTCTCTTGAAGCTTACCTTCCAGAGTACTGATGCACTGCTTCTGAGAAGGCAGAGTGAGGCGAGGCGGCCCTGGGACCAAGGACTCCACATGGACACAGTACAGAGTGCTGGGTTCCAGCCAGCTGAGTATCAATGTGCTGTTGGTGACACACTGTGACCACTGGGGTAGGGAAGTGCAAACAGAGATTAGAACCAAAGATGCCAGGACCTCCCCAGGAACATCTCTAGATAGAAGTGAAAGGCCAAGATGCCACCGGATCCTTCCTGTCACTGTAAGCTTTTATTTTTTTTTAACATAGGTTTAAAAATATATTTTCATTTAGCTGAGTAGAACATCATTAGAAATGGACCAATTCAAGGAACACTTCTAAGTAATGACTCAAGATAGAGTTCTTGCTTAACTTTGTCCTGTGTTCTTGCATATATATATA
>CABHPH010120805.1:0-24802 GCA_902168325.1 Peromyscus nudipes | reverse complement strand
TATATATATATATATGATGCCTGGAAAGTGATCGATAGATGCTGTGTAAGTAAAGATGCTTCATCAGGTAAAATGCCTGATCACTCTATACTCCAATTGTGACTTCATGCGCTGTTAACAGTGCACTTCTGCAGGGAAAGGCCTGAAGTCTCCTCAGCTCTCATTTTTATCTTGTACGACGTCTCTTTCGAGTAGTGTCAGCCGCGACATTATCAAAAGAGAACTGGAGCACCAGGACTGCCTGTGGCGGCCCGGACAGTGACACCCAGAGGCTAGACCCCATCCCAGGCAGGGCTCACCCTTCTTCTCGATTTAGTGTCAAAAACAGACACGTTGTATCTCAGATTGGAGTATATTTGTTGCATAGAAACAGAGTCATCTGTGGGATTTCTCTTCCACTTCGCTGGTGCTGTCAGGGCAATAGAGATGGACTTTTCGCCACTTGTCAGGGCAACCTCTGGTGGGCCAACTTGTGCTTAGAGGAGAAGAGGGTATTAGCATTTTCAGGTGTGAAAAAACCCTGAGGTAAAGCTTCAGTACAATCCTACTTGGATCAAAGACATAAAACCACCCTCTTATGGGAGATCCTGCCACCATAAAAGCCCAGAGGTTCTTTGCCGGCCACAGGATCTTTACTGCAAGGACTCCACTCAGTTTGTGGTTCAAAAGCAGTCATTGGCAGCAGTATAAATATGTGAGCAGGGTTGCTGTTCTGGAAAATTTTAGATACAGACATTGAAATTTACAAAATATTTTCTAGATAATTTATTTTTTAAATTTATTCATTTTTATTTTATGTGTATGGGTATTTCGTGCATTGCCAGTGGAGGCCAGAAGAGGGCATCGGATCCTGCGGAACTGGAGTTAGATGTGGTTGTGAGCCATGCGGGTGCTGGGAACTAAACCTGAGTCCTCTGCAAAGAGCAACATGTGTTCTTTACTGCTGAGCCATCGCCCCAGCCCCTGACATTGAAATTTAAATTTCATATCATTTTCACATGTCAAAAATACTGTTTTACTTAAAAAGTTTTTTTAAAAATATAAATAGTATTCTTAGCTTATGACCTCATGACCTGTTGAAAACCAGAGGTGCTAGATCTGACCTGAGGGCATGGGTTACCAGGCTCCCAACTGGCAGACTCCTGGAAAAGGCACCACCTTCTGGGGTCTCTGCAGCCCTTGGCTATTTCATTATGGTGGTTCTGTCTGCATTCTTCATGGTCAGGTCAGTCACATATCAGGGGAAGGAAAATTATGAAAGCAAATAGCAGGAGTATTCTTGCCTTAATTTGAGTTACACCTAGAAACCACAGCACAATACCAAGTTTAATGAAAAAGAGATTTTGTTGTGCGTTCAGGGCACATGTCAATGATTGACTAACCTACCATATATTTTCTAATGCATAGCCTCTGCTATGATAAAACAATGACAAGACAAAATCAAAGTTTGGTATTATTGACACCTGTCTTTAACTCTGAATCTGAGAGAGACCTTAAAGATGCCGTGGCCAAATCTATCGATCTACAGGTTTGACTCTGGGGTTCACCCACATGAAACACCAGGGCAGGTTATTCAGCCAGCTCTACAGACCAGAGTCAAGCAGACTCTTTTCTCTGGGCAAAGTTGCCTATGAGGCCAGCGTATCACAACAGGAATCCAGATTAGTTCATGCTTAGTGGACAGTGGCATTACTCACTTTCTAAAAAAGGATAGAACCGTCCCGTTTCAGACCATTCGGAACACTTGGTTTCCCGAATGGCCTTCACCTTGGCGTAGTACTGATGCTCATAGTCTGAGGTCTCCGCAGAGAGATCGCAGTAGGTCCTGCTGATACTCCTGCATTCAGATGCACTCAGCCATTTCTTCTGCCCGTATCTGCTAAGAAAGAAACTATGAATTAATAATGAGCCCCCTTACATGCTTTACGATTTAAAAAAGTCATTATATAAAAGTGAACGGAGGGCCTTCTCTTCAGCAAAACCCAGATGCCTGTCACTCTGATAAAATTGAATCCCCTTTTGCGGCTGTCGATATTTTTATTAGCTGTCAGGAGCCTGAGTCAGAGTTTCTATAAACACTGTGCTTTTCTGTGAATTACAATGTGCATAGTGCATTCTGGAAGCATGTTACAGTTTCATACTTCAACCACAGTAAAATTTTTATATACTGTGTGATCAATATCTAGTAATGAAGTTTTTAGTCTATATGAGGTTAGTTTGATGGATGCATTAAAGGAAAGTTAACCTTTTTTTTTATTGGAAGAGACATTACTTTGGAATTCTCATAAAATTTAAAACTTTACTAAATATTAAGAGTCTGGGGGAAATTTTACTAGGATACAGCGAATCTGAGTGTACCATAACCGTATTGCTATTAAATTGAGGACATTGTCCATATTGTTTTGTTGTTGTTGTTGTTAAAATATGACATCTAAAGAAAATGGGGAGGGAGAAATATTTTCAGCACTTTTCAGGTAGGAGAGACTGTGGCATAAAAAGCTCAGTGAAGTGGTAAGTCAGCTGGGGAGACAGGGTTGACCTGAAGGCCACTGAAGACATTAAAGCAGGACTTTGGGGAGCAAGATGACAGGCATGGTTTAGAAGGCTGGCCACTCTTCTCATCATCAGAGAGTGTAGTGTGTTGGTGGTAGCAATGCAGAGAGCAGTTTGGAGGGCAGTGCTGTGGTCCAGGAGGAAGGTGTGAGCGGTGTGGACAAGGATGGTAGTGAAGTGAATAAGGACACAATCAAAACAAGAACTGTTAGGGGCCAGGACCAGGTGACTGAGTGCCTGCAAGGGACCACACGGTAAAGATGATGGAATATCTCTTTCTGTTTAGGGCAAGAGCATGGAATATGGTAATATTTACAAGATAAAGATCACCAAGGAAGAGTGGGTTTGGGAAATTGGGGAGGGGAGGCATAGGAGGAGGAGAAACTAATAAATTCAGCAGTGCCAGGCTGCATTTGAGCTGTGTTGAGAGTTCTCCAAATGCAGGAGCTCGGGGTTCAAGAGAGAGGGATGAGGGGGCGGTAGTGATGTTGGAGTCAATAGACAGAGTGCGCATGGATGGCTTAGGCAGGAATACCCAGAGCAAAGTCTGGATTAAAAGCTCAGAAGCATTAAGGTGGGTGCAAAATAGACTTGGGAATAGCAGCAAAAGTGGGAAGTGGAGAAACATTCATCACAAAAGTCATGGCAGAGTATGTCTTGATAAGGAGGATTTGGCAACGTTACTGAGTATTGCTAAATTCGTCAAAAGATGTGGCAACAGAGTCCCGAGGCAAATCTCTTTCAGGTCATAAATGCCACATCTGCCGAAAGATGTTATACAAACAGTCATATCTTAATCACCTTCTCCTTGTAGATTATCAACAGTGCCTGGGGACTTTCTGATCAATGATGAAAGGAAAAATGGGTCTGCATTTACATATATAGTTACATTTTGATTCAGTTTATAAAACAGACATCTAACACAGAGAAACAGGTTTTACCAGATTATACCCAAACTCCTCTTCTTGCTGTGCATTTGGTTGTCCATACCATTCCATTTCTTTCCTTAAAAGATACTATTCATGTTACTCAAAACTGATTTACTTTTCAATTCCATTCTACTGTTTTGTTTTTGGTCTTTCAAGATGGGAGTCTTGTATGGTCTAGGCTAGTCTCGAACTCTCTATGTAGCTGACAATGACCTTGAACTCCTGATCTCCTTGCTTCTACCTTCCAGGTGTTAGGATTAGGAATGTGGCCTCATGTTGATTTCTTGACCTGTCAGCAGGTCTTGACTTGAAGTCAGAAAAATACTGTCACTGCTTCCTTTGTGTTCCCTTTTGTAAACTGCCTCACCCTGCCAAGGGCAGGGCACCTTCTTACCATGCAGATGCTGACCGAGAAGAAAATGCCTGTCACCGATATCTGAATGGGAGGTCTGACAAATATTCCAGTGACAATAATCTCCCGCAGGACGAATCTTGTGGAGGCCGTAGTGGTCTCCATCTATTTCTAGTAAGCACAGCAAACACCTATGAGTGCCCATAATGAGACGAGGGTGGTACTCCAGGCTTACGTATTTCACCTCACTGAACTGTGTGACAACCCCGGTAAGTGGGCTTCACTGTTTTTGTCCCATTTCTACAGAGCTGGAAATTGAAACTCAGGAAGATTAAGGGATCCAGTCAAGTTTGCAGAAGCGGCAAGAGTTGAATTCCTGAAATTAGGATCACTTTCCCCAGAGTCAAAGCTGGTGTTTTGGGTGCCATGCCATTTTCTACACCAAATTATTTTGTGGGTATAATATAAACTTTAAACCTTTTGCTCTGGAAACAAACCTCACTAAACAGTATAAAAGCATGTAACCTGCCCAAGGTTACTCAGCTAGATTCACAACCTGGCCATGAACCCAGGACTATCCGACTGCAGCACTGCACGCTGTGTTCCTGTCCACTTCGTACTTACCCAGGGATGTCAGAACTCCTATGGGACAAGTGTCTTTTTAAGGACTCATTTTAGAAAGTTGCACAGTATAACTTATTTGTTCTCATACAGCAACGACGATCCTGGTTATTATTATTATTCTTTAAGTTCTTTCTGAAGCACTGGGAAGTCAGGAGGACAGAGTAAGCTCTTTGCCCCACCTAATGGAAGGAGGAGTGAGGACATGCTGGTGAGCCATTGCTCTCTGCAAAGCTGAAGTCTTTCTTTAAACACCGGCTCCTGAGACTATCCTTGGAAATGAGAATGGGGTGCTAGAAAAAGGCAACCAAGATTATTCCCTGAAGTGTTTGCCTGGCTTTCGTGGTCTGAATTCATTTTCCAAGGACAAAGATGGTCATTCTCTTTTGCAAATGTGGTGCATGTTTTTAAAGTTCAAACCTTCATACAATTCAGGAAGTATAACCAAGGGAGAAATAAATTACCCTTACAACTCATTAAACAGAAACATTTGGTGTGAATAATGCTGGGCACTTTATCCTACTTATAGAAAGAAGGATGATTAGTCAGCTACATAGACAGAAATCAGGTCATACCTGAAGCACATATTTCTAATAAAGCAGTGAGTTTCACTTTATTTGAATCTTAATCAAAAGAATTGAGGTAACCTGAAAAGAATTGCTGAAATTCAAATGTTCTGTTACCATGAAAAATATTAGTTCCTTATGACTTTCTAAATGAAGAAAATGGTTTTGAAGACTACTGGAAAAGTTAGTTATTAAATGATGATACACAGGCATTGTATCCATGAGTTCCACTTCTGTGGATTAAATCTGCTGTGGATTAAAAACATTGGAGAAAGAATTACATCTTTACTGAACATCTGTAGTATGGCAGTACTTTGATAGCATTTATACTGGTAGCATGCATTATAATAACCTAGGGTGGCTTGAAGAGTATAGGCAGGTATGTGCAGATTATAGGCAAATGCCGTGTCATCTAATAGAAATGTCTGATGCCTCTGTGGAAGGTCCAGAACCAATTCCTCATGGATGCCAAGAAAACAAGGAAGTTCTACAGTCACACTTCCTGTCACCATTCAGTCTAGAAGAAGTCTATATTTAACCCTGTTTTTCAGTACATGCTTGTAATCCTGGCCCTTGGGAGCTAGATAGAAGAATTAGGAGTTCAAAGTAACCCTCAACTGTATTGAAAGTCAGAGGCTAGCCTGGGCTACATGAGGCCCCATCTCAAAAACAAGAACAAGCAAACATACAGAAAAGATTGTGTTGTTTATCTACTTTAATAAAACAACATAGACCATTATTCTATGAATTCTTCTCTTACTCCCATGGGAAAGGTCTTGGAGGAACTTTTTATTTGAATTCACTTGCCTCTTTCACTCTCAATAATTATGGGTAGGTGCCATCCCAATTTTTTACCAAGGCTTCGAATGTGGCTACCTGTTGGCTAATTAGGCAAGCCTCATCTGTCATAGAGTAAAAACTGCGTGAAAGATCCCAAACAAAACTAGCGAAAGAACCATCTATCCAAGCCCACGAGACCACAGTTCTCGAACTGTGAGAAAGAATAAAATAATATTTAAAAGTCTGAGGTGTAGGAGTGGGAGTCAGATAATGAGCTTTCTCCATGCAGAATGTTAAACTTCTGCTTCCGTCAAATTCTCTTTTATCAAATCTATTATTCCCTCTGCTGGAGCGCCTGCTTGCCTTTAGCTTGTGGACTCCTGGGGGCTGATGTGGCTCATGGCACTCCTGTAAGGTCATGGTCTGCTTGGGCTGCCAACTGTCCTCTGCCGCTTCTTTCTTCCTGCGTCTCTCTCTTACTCTAGAATTGTCACCGCCCTGTGACTGGGCCTTTATGATGAGTGTGTCACTGCAGGTCCCCTTCCTATGACATTCTGAGGCACCAAGCTGTGGCTCCTTGGGGCTGTCTCTTCAGTTACTGGTGGTGAAGATGCTAAACTACCCCTTCTTAGAGTGTTAGATGAGCCTTTTTAGCACTTGAGTACCTATTACTGAGGAATCATCCTCACCCATGGAGCTCAAGGGGTAGAGATGGCTCAGTGGTTATGAGCACTTGCTATTCTTCCAGAGGTTTCCAGCACCCACACCAAGGGCACACAACCGCCTATAATTCCAGCTCCAGGTGATCTGGACCCTCTTGTGGCCTTCATGGGCACCTACACACATTTGGCATACCCTCACACAGACACGTACATGTGCAAAACATATACACATAAAGAAAAAGAAATCTTAAATAAAAAGCAGTTCTTAAAAAATAAAAGAAAGAAGTGCTGGTTTGCTTTTGGCGTCTGTGGTGGTTTCACTCTGGGTTCTACAGGATTTGATTTGTTTGCTTCACAGTTTGGTAGTCTGGGTTATGTCCTTCTCCTTTAGTCTCTGGAGATGGACACCGACTTGTCTATTTTGCATTCTCTCTTGCCTGTGAAGGGTCTTGAAGGACAAGTGAAAAGGGTCCGTGTGCTGCTCTGTTTAGTAGGAACAGGCCATCACATAGAATTCTGCCTTGTTTGAGCTAACAACGATCATTCCCATACGCTTAGAGGTCTCAGAGTTGGTGGATCGCTTTGTTTGCCTATCCAGAGTCTACCTCTCTAACCGACTCCTTTTCCCTACTCATTTGTTACCTACCCTGTGTGTATCTGCATGTGCACTAGTGTGTGCACACATGCCCATGCACATACCACACAGTGCACATGTGGGTGGAAGAGGACACTGGCTGGAGTCAGTTCTCTCCTTCCAGCACGTGGGTTCCAAGAATGGAATTCAGGTCCTCAGGCTTGGTGACAAACACCTTAACCTGCTGAACCATCTTGCTGACTCCCTTTCTCAGTTTTTGTAAGTATGCCATCATGCTCTTGCCTGAATGTTCAACGCTTCTGGCTCCAAAAAACAACCACTTTATAATTTATTAAAACATCAAAGGAACAGGAAATGTCTTAAACTTTTCTTTTTCAAAGAACTTAATGCCATAGAAAGTTTGCCTTTACACAATTAACAGGAGTCTGAGACTTGTGCTTATAAACGACTTGCAAGGAAAAGAAGCAACTTACATGAAATACTGCACCGTATATGTGACTTCAACTCCACGTAGACCCTCGGGTGGATTCCAGTGCAGGACATTCTTCATGTTGACAGATAAGAAGGTGATATTTGTAGGCTTAGGCAAACCGCCAGAGATACAAGGAACTGGAAAAGGAGTGGAAAAGAATTGGCATTTTAATGAAAGGAAGGAAAACTTAATCCCTAAAGTAAGTGCTGACCTTTAAGATGGCCCTAATGCCCCAGACTCTGCATTTCTTCTCACACTCAACCTGAGTGGAGGCTGTGATTTAGGTCATCCAAAAGCATCTAGCAAATGTGACTCTGGAATTAAGGCATAAGCATCCTTGAAGCATCCAGTTTTTGTGCTTTTAACCCCCTGAGTGGCGTACAAAATGGCAGCCAGGGTGATGGAGAAGGACAACTCTGAAGGGTCATTTGAAGGAGAGGGTCGGCTGTCCCGATATCCCAGCTGAGCTCAGGCTGCCACATGAAGTAGCTGTGCCCACTCCAGCTCCAGCTGCCCTAGACTGACGCTGCAGGAAGGACCTCAAATGAAACCAGCCAAACTGTGCCCTGAGCCCTAGGCAACCCTGAGAACCGAGAGCAGTACTTGGTTTGGGTACAGTTTGTTATGCACCAGCAGGAAAATGAACAATCCATCTTCTAGAGTTAGCTATAAAACCCATGAGTCTGCACTGGAGGCCATCCTCACCACACAGCCAGCCACTCCTCACTTCCTACCATGACTCAGCATGCACTCAGTGAGCTAAAGCCTTTGTGGGTGTTAGAGCACAGTGCCTGGCCCTACCCTGCTAACCTGCCCATCTTCTCTTCTTTAAAGTGGGGCGGCAACTGCCAGCGACTGTGCAGGCTGCAGGCCCGTTTTAAAGATTGAAACATAAACTGGTCTTAAAATTTTGGGAGTCTCATGCTGATATTATTCAGATCTTAGAGTTAATAGGGAAGCCTGGAAAAAATTTCCTTTATGGTTATATACCCAAAGTTTTATTTAAGCACGAATCATTTTAAAATACACAATTATGGTATTAAAGATGATAAAATTTCTGATGGATATTATTGAAAGGTTGACATTTTGGTGGCTGGAGATTTGATGGATTCATTAAAGTGTAAAATAAGGCAACAGACAGAAAACTAGCCAGTGCAAGATGAAGTTATTCATTTATTATGTGTGTGTGTGTACATGTGAGTGAGTATGTCCATGTGCAGTGTGTGTGTGTGCACATGTGAGTAAGTGCATGCATGTGCAGTGTGTGTGTGTGTGTTTGTGTGTGTGTGTACATGTGTGTAAGTGCTCAGATCCAAGGATGGCAGAAAAGGCACTGGATCCCCTGGAGTTTCAGTTACAGACAGATGTGAGCCACACTGTGTGGGTTCTGGTTCTCCCTAAGAGCAGTAAGTACCCTTAACCACCTAGGCATCTCTCCAGCCCCGAGATTTCATTTTAAATACTAGCATGCTCACATAATTGTTCTCTAAGCAAAACTCTGTTTTTAGAGGATCTATTTATAGAAATCCTCTAAAAGAAATCATCGAGAACTGAGACACTACCAAAAACAATAGGAAGAATACATTTTTCTGAAATAGGATGATCTGTGCCAGTAAGATGGCTCAAAGGGTAAAGGCTCTTGCAGTCAAGCCTGAGGACCTGGGTTCAATTCCAGGGACCCACAGCATGGAGGGAGAGAACTAACTCCTAAAAACTGTCCCCTGGACTTGTGTGCCCTGACATGTGCCCTTGTCCCCTAAAATAAATAAAATGTAATTAAAAAATATGAAATAGGCTGATCCCTTTTTTGGGTGTGTGGCAGGGTTGAGGATGGAATCCTGGGTCTTGAATATGCTAAACATGTCCTGTATCTTGGAGCTATCTCCAAGATCAGGGATGGTCCATGAATTAAAATAAATGAAAAAGTTTAGTGTTAACATGTAGGAATCAAAGCATTAACACTGGAGAGATCACAACATATCGAATAATAAATAGTCCACCAGATTCCGTGAGGAACTTATCCCTTTGTAAATATACATATTCTAGTCTATGAACCTGGAAAACATAAGGTTCGGTATTTGCAAATGAAGCTTACGAAATACATTTTAGCTCAGTCACTGACCTGGGGGTCCCTTGACACTTCTGTGAATTAGCTGGAACTAATGTCAAGGAAAGGAATTAGCTTAAGCTTTGGGCAATCCTCGGCTCAGATTAGCTCTAAATGATGAATTATAATACCACAAGGCAAATAAAAAAAAGAAAAAATTATTTGTTCTAGAATTAAACTTTGCAATATGACCCCGATTCTAAGCAAGATAAGCTCTTTAACAGCTAGGTGGCCGAGTGCGGGGCGTCATGTGTGCGCATGCGCAGTGTTCCCCATGCCTCCCACTTTGCACCACGATCGATTTTTTTTTTAATACCTCAGTGTTATTTTTAAGAAGAAAGTTAAACACTCAAGAAGAAGTCCCATCAGCTTATCCAATCTCTGCACAGAGGGCAAGTGTGGTCATGTGTGTGAGAGAGAATCTGCCCTCACACCTTCGCTTTTCACACTTCTCTTCGGAAACACTTTGTGAACACTGATGTTGGCAGTTTCTGTAGAGTCCGGATAATGTACGGTGAGCAGGTAGTGGTGATTTAATGTCGTTCCATGCATTAGGAGGTCCTAAATTTTAATCAGATTTTTGAAGAGGGAACAAGGAATGTAGAGAGGCAGTACCGTTGACTGAAATAAAACGTCCCAATCCTTCAAGAGAGAGGAATTGCTTTAACAAAAAGACACGTTTAAGATCCTCTCAGGTTTAAAATCCTGTGGTCCCACAGTTTTGAATGGCCCTGGCATGTGTGGAGTGGGAGGTATCTTATCAGAAACAAAACTAAAATAGACTGCATTATGATACCACTGATGAAAGAAATTGCCCAAAACATGACTTTATAGACATAACTGATAAGGAATGGAATATTTTGATGTGTAGCAACATGATCTAGAGATACAGACACAAAATAATCTTAGATCTTATAGTCCAGGCATATTTCCTCAAAGTTTATACACATAAGTATTGTCTTCTGTAAAAACTAGTTTCTATTTGCCTTTTAAAATAAGTAAACAATACACAAACTAAAGATGCCTAAAATATGCCCCTAAGAGATTTAAGAAACATTTTGGATTAAAAAGAATGGATTGCTCATTTAAGTTAAATTTGCTGATTATTTCAAGGGAACAAAGTAATTTTACTCTTCTGAAATTAATTATACTCTGGAATACGCCATCAACCATCATGTTTACTGATCAATAGACCTCTCTCTCTCTCTTCATGTGTGTGTGATAAATGCGTGTGTGTGTCCATGAGAACATTTGCCTCTGCATGAATGCATGGCAGCCAGAAGTTGACATATGTTTCTTTTTTTGCCACTCTCCATTTTTATCTATCTATCTATCTATCTATATATCTATCTATCTATCCATTCATTCATTCATTTTGAGAAAGAGTCCTACTCTGAACTTAGAACTCATTGTTTGGGCTAGATTGGCTGGCCAGTGAGTCACTAGCATCCACCTGTCTCTGCCTGTGCCTCCTTTACATTGAGATTACAGATGTGTGCTGCCATGCTTGCATTTTTATATGTTTACATGAGCTGGGGATCTGAACTTGGGCACTCATGTTTTGCAGCAAGCACTTTATCTACTGAGCCATCCCCAGAGCCCCCCAACAGAGATCTTGATTAATATTTTGTCATTGTTTAAACGGACTTTCACAAATGCTGGCCTAATTATAAAAACTCTGGTGATGATGGGTTTCAGAGTGTGCACAGCTTTTGTAGGAACACATTTAAAGCAGATGTTACTGTCACGCTTACTATGTCTCAGAATAACACTGTAGTCTCCAGCCCTGCAGATTCGTCACTGGGATCTGCTGTGGATATCACTCTGTATCAATAAAGCGCTGATTGGCCGGTAGCCAGACAGGAAGTATAGGCGGGACTAACAGAGAGGAGAATTGAGGGAACAGGAAGGTAGAGGAGAGACTGGCTGGAGCCGCGGCCAGGAGAAGGAAGATGTAAGGTACCGGTAACCCACGAGCCACGTGGCAAAGTAGAGATTATTAGAAATGGGCTAAATATAAGAGTAAGAGCTAGACAATGATAGGCCTGAGCTAATGGCCAAGCAGTTTAAATAATGTAAGCGTCTGTGTGTTTATTTTATAAGTGGGCTCGGAGACTGGCGGGACTTGGGAGCTGGAGACTGGCGGGTAGCAGAGATTTGTCCTGACTGTGGGCCCGGCAGAAAACCTCTAGCTACAGGGATCGACATTGTTTGTCTTATTGCTTAGGCAGAAAATATATTGGTTTTGGATCATCTCCTTGTCAACGAATCTAAGTATTATCCAGGGGGTGGCCCCATTATGGGCAAAGTAGGTCACATCTTATCTCTCCATCTCTCCAGGATACAGAATATATTCCTTGTTGTAACATGGCTTGCTGGTTTCCAAACTGTTTTTATCAGAGCACATTAAGCCATGTTAATCATCTTCACTCAAGCACAGTACATTTTGTTTTTCTGCTCACAGACTGTTTATTTCCAGAAATGGATGCCGATCAGTTGCTGTGGATCGATGGTAATTTGTCTATCTGCCTCAGCCATACCTTTTGTTAGCTATGGGATTTTAATGATTTGTCGTCTTTGGTCAATGACAATAAATGGTTCTAACTACAGTGAAGGGGTTGTGAGTATTCTCACAGCTGCTTGCTCTCTTTGTTCAGGTCTCATTTCAGTAGATGAGGGGTCTTTAGGGACAACTGAAAATGATAGGCTAAGAGCCTGTTTTAATAGTGGATATAGTATGTTCCTAAAACTCAACTTGCACAAGACTGTATAAAACATGCGAATTGTGAATTTCTTCATATCTTACAGTATTTAGCTGATGACAAGCAAGTGTGCAATAGCAATAGTTGCTCAGGCTTAGAATCCTTACTGTGATAGCATAATTTTATGTGTTTTATACAACCAACTCAGTCAGTCTCCGCAGAAGCCCTATGGTAGGTACTGTTATCATCCTAACTATGTAGATAAAGCAACTGATGCACAGAGAAGATAATTGTACAAGTTTGTGTAGCTAATGTGAAGAGAAATGGACTTGAGAACACACAATACCCTTTTAACATCGCTCACCTACCACCACTGCAAAGCAGTTACACAAAGAGAAGTCAGAGCGTATGGGAAAGCAAGGATATTCTATGAAGTTGATATATAAAATAATTTAAGTGTTACAATGATTTGGTACCGACCTGATCAACACATTAAAAAAAAAAAACCACATCATATAATAGAAGGCCTTTCCCTTTTCCTGTCAGAATACGGTCTTCTATTACCTTCCACATCTGACCCTGAAGAATGCAAGTGGAAGGCATCTACTAATGTGTCCTATTAAACACATTCCCCGACCATGAGGTGGCGGCAAAGGTAAGGGTTCTCAGACTGCTGTGTCTGAGTTTATTCTAATTTCTTTTAAGTTGATGAGTATCGGATCTCTATTCATTTGTAACCATAGTAAAACATATATTTCTAAAAATTTCACCTTAGCCTTGAACTGCAGCGCGTTGCCTTTCATATTGAACACACTCTAGTTGATTCCACCTGGCTCATCACTTTATTAATTCATTTAACTTATTTTTTTGTCCTACAAGTTGAATTGTGTCCTTCCCTTCCCTAGATACAGTGAAGTCCCAATTCTCAATGTCTCTGGATGTGATCTCATTTGGAAATAGGCTTGGTGTAGAAACTTCCATTAAGCAGCACGGACTCTTAGTTCAAAGTGACTGGTGTCTTTATAAAAATACAGCCACGAGAAACCCTGTCTCGAAAAAAAACCCCAAAATAAAAAATAATAAATAAATAAATAAAATAAATAAAATAAAAATAAAAATGCAGCCACGCGAAAAGACACAAACACATAGAGGCGCCCATGTGACCGTGGTGACCAAAGTTAGGATGATGCACCTGCATGCATGTCCAAAACTCCCTGGGACTTCCAGAAGTTAGGGGGAGGGTGGACACAACTTATTGTGGAGGCTTCCAGCAGGAGCTCAAGGTGACCAACCGCTGGATTTTCACTCATGGCTTCCAAACCATGAAGGAACAAATCCTGTCATTTCAAGCCAGCCATACTGTGGAGCCAAAGCCTGGACTACTCTGTGGGTATCTAATGGTGACCAATCAGATGGTTTAGACGGCACTAAAAAGCTAATTATTTGCTTAAACAGGTAAATTCTTACACAATGGTGATCAGACTGGAAAAGGGTGTATCTTACTATTGTGAACAACACTTGGCCTCCATGTGTACGCACACACGAGTACATGCAACCCCCCCCAACACAAACATGTACACCCACACACTCACCTACACCTACATACAGGCCCCAAAATGAAAAGTAATTTGATAATTAGTAATTCTTTTGTGATTAAAGAAAAAAAACTACAAAATTTTTGGCAAAATTTCAAGCTTGGAAACTAGAAAGATCCTCCTGGATAAACACTCTTGTTGAAGTGAGTTATTTCTCTAATCTCCTACTGCTAAGACAATGTAGTTAATATTAAAGTAAAAATAAGACACACCCACATTGTTAATAAGAGCCACTCGCCAATTTAAGGGTAAGAAAAACAGCACGATTTCCCTAGATTATGGCCCGAAAGCATAACTCTAAATTTCTAATAAACTGTCACAACTGAAATTGGTACATGGATTCTTCATGGTCAGTCTGGGTCTCTCTCTTTGCTGTTATTCCAATGCACCAACTTCACCGGCTATATCTAATTACCATCCATACCAGAACTCAGTCTGCTCTTTTATGTCCTGCGATATTGGTGTTCTGATCCTGCCATGGCATTTGGAATTAAAACACTCTCAATATTCTACCTGTGCATCGTTTACTATCAGCCTGTGCTATTTTTAGCACTATTATTATGGTGTGGTGTTCTATATCTCACGTGTGATCTCCATGCCACTGAAAGTTCGTGACTACGACATCTGGGGTGGAAACTGGTCTTTAGAAGGAATGTGGAACTCTTAAGACACAATGGTATGTGCTGGAAGTCTGGGCTCTCTTCTGACTTTCTTGACTACTGTGGACACTAAGATCCCTTTGAGGTTTTGGAAATTAAAATGATCCCCATCTCAATGAAGCTGTAAGGGATTGGCAGGGACGTTTCTGTCAACTTAATGAACTTTAAAATAAAAATGGGTTGCCTACACTTGTGAACTAACTTACTTATAATTACGGCCTTCTCTGTGCTTATTTCCTCCTCTTATGCTTTGGTGCCAAGTGTGCCCCGACTCATATGCTAACCCTGAATGTTCAATGTTATATCTGAAAGTAGGGCTTGGAAGAAATGATTAGCTTATACAGGCTAAGCCACATGGATGCTGTTGATGTTCCGGACCCCCTTTTCAAAGATCCTAAAGAGATCCGTTTTGCCCCAGAGCTACTAGTGTCTTGATCTTGGACTTTCTCACCCCAGTCTCAAAAGCTGTGAGAAACTAATTTCTGTTATTTAGAAGCCCCCCCCCCCCCCGCCCCATTATAGCAGCCTGGGCTGATGTGGACACTTGTCCTTTAAAAGAGACACCGAACTCAGCTTCCTCTGAAAAACAGTTCTGAAATGAGGAGTCCTGTGCCTGCACTTGGGTCCTTCCAAAAACAGATTGGAAAACGGAGACTGATCACCCATGAGTCTAAGACAATTCCATTAATGGAAGTTGATTGACTGACTGATATTGCAGTAATCAGGGTTGATCCCAGGGTTTTACGGTTAAGCAAGTGCCCTACCACCCAGATACAACTTCAGTCCTTTGAAATCTTTTTTTAAAAAATTGAAACAGAGTCTTATTAAGTTGTCTGAGCTGGCCTCAAACTTGAAATCTTGCTGTTTCACCCTTCAAAGTAGGTGGGGCTACAGGCATTCACAGCTGTGCCTAGTTTTGTTAGATGAGTTTTGCAATATGGCTGTTACATTGTTTCTGAGAGTTATCTGGGATACTGTTCTCTAGGTATAGCGGGATGGTATGTGGTATTTTTCTTAATCGCTTCAAAGTTAATAATACCAAAACCATTATGTTATAATGTTGTAGTTTAGGGGCTGGAAAGATGGCTTAGCAGGTGAGATCCTTCGGGGCTCTTGCAGAGGACCGGAGTTCAGTTCCCGCCACCTACATGGGAGCAGCTCAGAACTGCCTGTAATTCTCACCCTAGGGGATCTGATGCGCTCATCTGGGCTCTGGGGCACTTGTACCCATGCATGTGGTGTGTGTGTGTGTGTGTGTGTGTGTGTGTGTGTGTGTGTGTGTGTTAAATACATAAAATAAATATAAATAAAAATAAAGTAAATATGAATGTTGCGGTTTTAATTTAATACTTGAGAAGAGCAGGTATTTCCATGTTGCCGTGCTGCAGAAAGTGAGCAGGCATTGACTAGTGCACTGAGCACTCACAAAAAGTGCATTGCTCTAAGAGAATGCACAGAGAGCCGGGGAAGCAGTCTCTGGATTCCTCACCCTTCCCTCCTTTGAAGTTGAGGCATTCTGACTTCCCCATCAGAAAGTTCAACAAGCAACAAGAAACAGACTGAGACAGGGAGGGGTCAAATGCAACCACTCCTGGGGACTTATGCGAGACCAAGGTGCTCAGGCCCATGACTAACTAGAAAAATCTTGAGACGGAGGACTTCTTTCCCAGCCTTGCCCAGGAAAAAAAAAAAAAAAAATGTCCGCAGATGCCCAAGCCCACTCTGTTCTTCTAAGCTGGAGCAGTAAAGACTCACAGGGCTCTGAGTTCATTGGCAGAAGGGGACACTGTATCTTATGGACTTTGAATACATCATATGATGAATACATGCCTTGTTAGGAGCCAAACTGAGCAGGGACCCGTCACGCTGACAGAATCATGGCGATGGGGCAGACCCCAGACTCACTGGGGCATCTCAACTGTGGTGAAACAGCTTGACCACCAAATCGTTACAGTTTGACTGATAGCTTGAAATCACCTGGGTGTGCTCCCACGGCACGCAGGAGCAGCATGACCTGCAGATGCTCAGCACCTGTTTTATTATGATTTTTTTTTAGTGAAGGAAGAACAGTCTATGATAAGTGGCTGGTCCACATTGTAAACTCATTTCTCAATGGAGAAATACATTAATAGGCTTGTGAGAGAAGATGCAACGTGACAGAAAACAAGCCCCTCGGCCCTGACTGAGTTTGCTTCTGCAACAAACGAGGTTAAAGGGAGCTGATGTACAAAAAGCACCAGAGGGTGGCTGGCCCATTTCAGAGAGTAGAAGACATAGTGACTGTATCCTAACATCCAAAGAGCAAAACAGGTACAACTGCTTTTGAGTGGGTTGGCTGAAACTCTGGCCTGACTTCAGCATGCTGGAAACAAAGGCGTTTTTCTGTCTCAAATTGTAAACCATTTACCTTGAACTATATTAGCTGCTCTTTCTTCCCCTCCCACCTAATTGCATACTAAGTACCCTTGAAAAGTAAGTCCTCCAAACAGTGCTTCATCAACCTGGGAAGGAAGATACACACTGCCTAGCTGTACCGTTTGGTGCCACTATTAGTTCCTTTGAACTTGATTTTCTTCTAGCCACCGTCCCTGCTATTATTTCTCAAGTACTTTCGGTTGTACTTGTGTGTGCCTCAGTTTCTCTGAATTGTCCATTATGTAGGGCACTGCCACTTGCTGTATCTCCTTGGCCTCTAATAATAGTTTACAGGAGCAGGTCAGAGAGGTTCTAGACACACACTGGAGCCTACGCCTATTTTACCATTTTATCAGCAGAACATCTAAGTAAGTTACTTAACTTTTGTCTCCATTTCTGCTCGCAACAATGGAACAATCAACCGGCCTCACAGGCTTGCTGCAACAATTAAACAGTATTCTTAATGTAAAGCTCTTGCCAGAGCATGGCACAAAGAAAGAGCTGAATAAAATCATTGTTAGCTTGGCATTATCCTCCGTGGTAACTATTCTCATTTTATAGCTGGCTAGATGGAAGCCTAGGGAGGCTAGATGACTTGCTCAGAGTAATTCAGTTATTTGGCAGATGAATAAGCCCAAGTATCCTTGGCAGGGCTCTCTCTGCTGGGACACTCACCCACTGACTTCACAAAATGCTCCGAAGAACATCGTGGAAGGAAGGATTATGTAATCACTCTGTTTTGCATGTTATAGATGGTAGCTTCTAAGGTCAGCAGAAAGCCCATGAAGGAAACTACTTCTTCTTTGAAGTGTTTGTGGTGAAAAAACACAGTCATATAACTCATTTAGTGAGGTGTAAATGGGCAGCTACGATGGGCTAAAAATAGAAATTATGATAGGCACTGAGGTATGATTGGGAACAGAAATGCACCTAAGGTTCCCCTCTCACAGAGCAAAGGTTCTGCATCTGGGGCATCACCCATCACTATGTACGACTGGAGAGTGGCCATTTTCTCTGGGTCTAACATGACCATCAGCCACCATGAAGCAGACACTGCTGTGGTGACCAACAGAATGTTTGAGCCCTAAATAATGACAAAAAAAAAAAAAAAGGTAAGAATGATGCAGTAACAGCTACGTCCATGACAATGATAACAGGCTATAAACATTCCTCGGTAGAAAGAGAGGGCGGGGTGATAGGATGTTCACCTGGAATTCCACCCACCAAACACTCCTGCCTTCAGGCCGCACCTGGTCTTGAAGCTCTTAGAAAAGATGAGTATAGAAAAGGTAGGAGCCGGGCGGTGGTGGCGCACGCCTTTAATCCCAGCACTCAGGAGGCAGAGCCAGGTGGATCTTTGTGAGTTCGTAGGCCATCCTGGGCTACCAAGTGAGCTCCAGGAAAGGCGCAAAACTACACAGAGAAACCCTGTCTCGAAAAAACCAAAAAAAAAAAAAAAAAAAGAAAAAAAGAAAAAAAAAAAGAAAAAAAAAAGAAAAAAAAGAAAAGAAAAGGTAGGAGGTGATGCGGCTTCCTCCAGGTTGTCACCTATATTGTGAGGGGTCTGGAAGTGGTGGGGTGGGGATGGGAACCAGAGGGATCCGGTCAGGGGAGGATGGAGGGAGAGAGTACGGGGAGAGACAACTGGATTCTAGAGGCATCTCTGGGATGAGCTAGAAACTTAGTGCAATGGAAACTCCCAGAAATCTATGAGGGTGACCCTAGCTAAGACTCCTAGCAATGGGGATGTGGAACCTGAACCAGCCATCTCCTGTAACCGGGCAAGACTTCCAGTGGAGGGATGGGGACACCAATCCAGCCACAAACCCTTTCATCTACAATTTGCCCTGCCTACAAGACACACTGGGGTAAAGGTGGTGCAGAAATTGTGGGAATGGCCAACCAATGACTGGTCCAGCTTGATACCCATGCCATGAGAGGGAGCTAACCCCTGAGGGCCAGGTCCCAAAGACCGGATAGCCCAGAGACAAGATAGAACCAAACACAACTGGCAAAGAAAGAAAGAAAGAAAGAAAGAAAGAAAGAAAGAAAGAAAGAAAGAAAGAAAGAAAGAAAGAAAGAAAGAAAGAAAGAAAGAAAGAAAGTCGATTAAATGATTCCTAGTGATATTCTTCTATACTCATAGATTGGTGCCTAGCCCAATCAGAGAGGCTTCACCCAGCAACTGATGGAAACAGATGCAGAGACCCACAGCCAAACATTAGGTGGAGATCAGGGAATCCTGTAGAAGAGGGGGAGGAAGGATAGTAGAAGCAAGTGAGGTCAAGGGCATCACAAGAAAACTCACGGAATCAACTATCCTGGGCTCATAGGGACTCACAGAGATTGAACCGAAAACCAGGGAGCCTGCATGGAACTGACCTAAGCTCTCTGTATATACGTTACAGTTGTGTAACTTGGTCCTCTTGTGGGACTCCTAAGAGTGGAGGCAGGGGCTGTCTCTGACTCTGTTGCCTGCTTTTGGGACCCTTTCCTCCTAGCAGATTGCCTTACCCAGCCTTAATAGAAGAGGAGGTACCTAGTCTCACTGGAACTTGACCTGCCATGACTGCCTAATATCCATGGGAGACCTGCCCTCTTCTAAAGAGAAACAAAGAGGAGGGAGTGGGTGGGATGGGGTAGGAATGGGATGGGGGAGGGACTTGGAGGCGACAAGGGAGAGGAAACTTTGGTCGGGATGCAAAAATGAAAAAAATAAATGAGTAAACAAAACAAAACACCCGAAAAAGAGGTGGGAAGCGACCCGAAGCACCACTGGGACAGCTAGCTCCCTTCAGGCTGTCACCTATGCTGCGATGGGACTGTTGAGTGACACTCTTGTGTCCCAGTCACCTACTCTCCTGTAAGTAAACCCAAGACACTCACGGGTTCACCAAGTTGGACCGGGAAGGAACCATGTCAGGGGCTCCAAATCTGGGATGACTGCTCATCCCTCTCCTGCCTGGTGTGTGCACACTTACATGGGAGAGTGTAGATTAAGTCATGAAGTAAAAAGTAAAAATAAAAAATTAATTAATTAATTAATTAAAAATTCAGTATTATTCCTTTTTAGCCACACCTCAATACCTGAGTGTGTAAATCTACATGTTTAAACATGTTTTTGTGTGTTTTGCTAGTTGTGCTTAAAAAGCAAGTAGGATTTCAAATAGAGACTTTTTATTTGAATGGACATATTGGAGTCTACCCATCGAAGACGGTGCATCTTTGAAACAGTTTCAGAGGTTTCTGACTGTCCCCATGGTACTGATTAGCTCGGGCATTTGGATCATGCTTCCTTTTAGCAACAGTGTCTTCATAGGCAGTTTCTAAACAAGCAACATAATCCAGCGTTGCTTTTCACTCACCGTGCTTTGTTTTTGCTCAGCGTGGCATTGCGCAGCTGAATGGTCCAAGGTTCTTAAAGTGATGGTGAATGCTTTGGGAACTGCAGTTTGCACCCCCAAAGAGGCGGGTCAGTTACTGAATGGGATTTCCTGACTCATGTATGTGAGGCTCTACCTGCAATTCTGAAGAAAAGGGATTTAAGAAACTCCCCATTGTCTCACAAGGGAGCATAACCTGCCAGGTGCCCAGCTGGGAGATGCTGTGGTTCATTTGAATATGCCCAAGGACTGTCTATTACAGACCCAGGCCCACTGTCACAGCATCCCTGGGGTCACCTTCTCTTCCCCTCCTGTTTCCCGTCCCTTCTCCTTTAGAAAAAGACCCTTTTAGGAACAAGCACCTAATTATTTTTCCACGTTTTATGATGTTAGATTTTCATAGTACTTGTGGAGCAGTAGATTGAAATGTAGACATGTGTCTCTAATCCTTGATTATATGCCTCAGAAAGAAAAGTCTGACAAGGAATATGGTGAAAGCCAAAGCATCTGGGATCACTGAAGTATTGGAAAGAACTGTGATTGGAAACACCAAGTTCAATTACTAGACACTTGTTAATATCAGTGCACACCTCCCATGTTACTTTTCAACTCCCTTTTACAACTTGTCCTTTCTATCCTTCCTCCTAGAGGCATTATAATTCTTCACTGACATCACCATTGTTAAAAAATTCAGAAAGCTGACAGGATAAAAAATGTGAAAAAAACCCCATAAAGTAAGGGAGCTTTAAAGCAATAATATATTGAGAATTGGAAATAAAATAAGAGGTGATTAAAAATGGAAAAGATGGACAAAGGTAGTAGAGGGAGAGAGGGAAGAAAGCAGATTCCCTCCCACCCCCATTTGTAATAATGAATTATAGTGAAGAATGTCCTGTGCGGATTTAAAACACACACGTGGAAATGCACATACTCACGAATATACAAATGCAAGCATGAATGCACACATACACCCACACATGCAGATACACACACACACACACACACACACACACACATACACACACACACACACACACACACACACACACACACACAATATGTATCCTTAATCTGAAAATCTGATGAACTCAGGGATGATTCAACAGATGCAAGCAAACAAGTACCATGAGCCATATAAATGGACTCAAAGACATAATCACACGATCATTAGTATCAGCCAATCCATTGCTGCTCTGACAGCGTTAGGACTTTTCTAGAAGCAGAGTGGAAACTGGAACAATAAGCCACCCACTGCACACTTATTCATTAAAATTAGCAGGGCCTTTCAAGATCTGTGTTGAAGCAGGAAGTGGGACATGGCACTTTTATTAAAAACCACGTCTTAACATTTGTGCCTTTTCATAACTGTTTGTGGTTTGATTCAATGCTGCAGAGGGCTGCAGACCACAGTGACTTGTGGAGTCTGCCAACGACCTTGAGGTCAGTCTATACCCACAGAGCTCCTGACTCCTGCCCACTCTGTAACCACCACTTTCAGAAAGAGCATCCTTTCTATGAGGTTGCTGTTTCTTTGTTTAGATGTGTTTTGTAAATATAAAGTGTACGGGGGGGGGGGGGAAGGAACATTAGTATCTGGTAATTTAGAGATAGGATTCACTCAGTGTGGGACTTACCCCTGCCGCCTCCCTTTTGCAAATATTTAAATTAAAAAAGATTAGATGTATATTGAATTATAAATATTTGATGCAATATATAGGAAACTGTTTTTGGTTATTTGCTGAATTTATATGCGTTTTCCGGAAAGCATTTAATGTTTCTTTTTCTATTAAGATGTGTTTATCTTCTGTTGTATCTTTCCTTCTGAGGTAGGGAGAATGTGATGTGGTGCATTCTCTTAGTTGCGTTTGCACCAGGGCAACAGGAATGCCTGACAGAAATTAGGACAGAAAGGCATGTTTTAGATCAAGATTTCAGAGAAGCTTATGTTTAGGGTAAGGAGAAAGGTTGGAGGTGGGGGGGGCAGCTCTGCTGCAGAGGCGGAAACATGAGGCAACGGCTGTGCACCAGGCATGGACCAGGATGCAGAAAATGTAGGTCAGAACCAGGGAGAGTAGTGATGCCCATTCCTAGTCATCTAGTTCTGCTGGCTGAGCCCACATCATAAAGGCTCTAAGGCCTTTAGAACAGGCCTACGATCTGGGGAGGAACATTCAAGACGTGTATGTGAGTGGGGCATTTCAGATTCAGACCCCACATTCCCACGTTATAGTGAGACTTTTCCTATAGGAGCTCAATCTTACCCTAGTTCAGATGTCTTGTTCTGTATGTCTATGAAACGTTTCCCTCAATTCTGACATTTGCACCCTAATTTTTCTGTCTTCCTCTGGAGACTACATGAAGAAAGGGTCTTTTTCTTGTTCATTTAGGAGCCTAGGACAGTTCCTACTTGTATGAATGAATGGCACTGAATGAGTGGATGGGTAGGTAAATGAAAGCCCTCAAAGAGAGATTATTTAAAAATCACATTCATTGAGTAAGGATATATTTAAATTTCAGGGGAACTCAAAATGGATGCATAGGACATTCCACTAATCTCATTTTTGTGTAATCTGACCACTTCAAATTCCTCATTTCTCTGTACATGCAATTCTAGTTTGCACTAAAAGTCTATGAACTACTTAATAAAATAACACATTGAGCACTTAGGAAGTAATTTAGCAGACACTCTGCAACATGTATATCTTAACATAAAATGGAGGGAGAGCTGGGTTGGAATAAAATGGGTAGTTTTGCCTCACACATTTGGAGCAGTTAGCTGCAGAGATGGGAGGCAGGGGTCTGAGGAGAGAGCTTCCGGGATGCAAGATGTTAAACACTAGCCATCTCTGTTGAGAGCCCACGATAGCTGTCCTCCATGTTTATGATATGGAAGGCATAAGAGAAGACCTCATATCTACTCTCAACCGTCTCAATGCAGACTTCCAGGTCTGACACTTCCACAGAACTTCCTTTCAGTAGTGGACACAGACCACTAGGGGTACTAAAGAGGAAGAGCTACCGTGGATACAGCTGAAAAGCACGTCCCCCCCCCCCACCAGAGAAGCCAAGTCCACACATCTTGCCATCTGTCTACAGATCTTGGAGTGCATGGTAGGTGTTGTGAGTTGAACTGTATTGCCCAAGAGAAATAACTGAAATTCTAATGCCCCCCACACAAACATAGCCTGTCCTTATTTGGAAACATGGCCTTTACAATCAATAGGTTGGGTTGAAATCCTCATAAAAAGGCAAAACTTGAACAAAGAAGCAGACACACACAGCCTTCAAGGAGACCATGCAAAGGGACACAAAGAGGTGGCCACTTGGAGACAAGATCAGGCAGGGCAGCGATTGGGGCAGCATGTCTACAAGTCTCGGAATACCAAATACTGTTAGCAACTGAAAGCAGAGAGTGAGCCATGCACCAGACCCCACCCTCCCCACCTGTGCTTAGGAAGAGTGGCCCGGCCAGCACCTGGCACCTGGACTTCCAGTCTCCACAACTGTGAGCATTAAAGCTACCCAGCTTGTGGTACTCTTATGGCAGCCCTAAAACAATTAATGTAGTTATCTATTTCCTCAGAAAGAATACCTAGTTTATTTAAGAGAATTCTGTAAGAACTGCTAGGTCACCTGAAGGTAGGAAGGGGGAACCTGATGTAGGAAGAACAATTGCTAAGAAGAGAAGGGGGGATCAAATAGTGGAAACATGTAAACACATGTGCCGGAAATATCCATTGTCAACAAACCATTTTTATTCTTTAGCTGTATGGAAGGAGACTCTGACTCCCATTCAGGAGGAAATGGAGTGTGACTGGGACAAGTGTGCACAAGATGGAGTGCTTATTTCCATACTGTATGGTACAAGCAGAATTGGCATCAGATTAGGTAGTGGAGAGAGTGATGAAAGTCGCCATCTTGCTGGCTCAAGGTGGAATGTGATCACCCTCCTCAAAGAGCAGGAAGAATTCTGCACAGATAATGTTTAAAATCAATTAAAATTTTCCTTCCTGAAGAGTGCCTTGGTTGTACCAACAGCTCACCACCACAGACATCGGGAATTCTAGATAAAACATTAAACCATACTTTCTTTCCCTAGACCCCAAGAGGCCAGCAGGAAGCCACCTCGGCCAGACAAGTGAAATTGTACTAGTATGAAATTCTGAATCCGGTCAGAGTTCGTCTCCTAGAAGACAAGAGAGATAAGAGGGCCCATGTAGGCCTTAGAAACGGCTAATGTAAAGACAAGCTGTCTCAATTCCACGTTTGGTAAGCTAGCCATCCCAGCAAGCTCTGTAGGAAACAACACGGTGGGGTGGGGGGGGGACATGGCACAAATATCACGTGAGAGGCTGTGAGCAGAGACTAAAGAGGCAGCTGAAAGGTGACAGCTGCATCCCCAGTACGAAGC
>CABHPH010120802.1:1327-15615 GCA_902168325.1 Peromyscus nudipes | reverse complement strand
GTGTGTGTGTGTGTGTGTGTGTGTGTGTGTGTGTGTGTGCATGTGTGTGTAATGCTGCATTTTAAAATTGTTTAAAATTTTAAGCTCATGTGTACATGTATGTGAGCATATATGTGTGTGTGTGTGTGTATGTACATACACATTCATCAGGTGCCTGCAGAGGCCAGAAGAGGGCATCAGAGCCTCTGGAGCTGGAGTCATGGGAGATTGTGACCCACCAGATGTGGATGCTAGAAGACAGACTCCCTCTTATCCTCCACAGGAACAGCAAGCATTCTTAACTACTGAGCCATCTCTCCAGCCCCAATAGTATTGCATTCTTATACAGCACATGTATTTGTGAAATCTGTGTAAAAGGGGAAGGAGATGGTTTGGACCATGGCTCGGCTGAGCTTCCAAAACAAAAATACACGTTCCAAGATTGGAGAGAGGAGGGAGAGCTCGGGATGGTTTGCCTTTGAAATAAGTCACCTACATCCATAGAGCAGGGCTCTCTGGGAATCGTGTTAAGGTTAATAGAGGACTAGTCAGAATCACGAGCTCAGCCTGCAGCGGTGACCCTGTGTGCTAACCAGACCAGAATATATTTGCTACTTGTGCCTGAAGAAAAAAGGAGTCTACACAGCCTGCCAACAGTTGCCCTCTAGTTCAACGTCTTCCAGATCCATGGGTGACAAAGGTTTTCTCCAAGCCCCCCGCCCCTTCCCAGCACAGTACAGCACAGCACAGCAGTGTTCACTGTTGTGTGGACTCCAGCATTTGAGTCAGAAAGGCCAGGCAGAAAACACACGTGGAGAGAAGGCATTTTTCTCGCCATTCTTATTGAACACGGCAGGAGACAGCAGACCACGACAGTGTGCGCCAGGATCAAGCATGCATCAGAACCCAGACAGACAAGTCGAAAAGTACCTCAGAAGTCACCTTGCAAGACAGTAACTTAGAGGTGTACTGGCAGAGAGGGAAAAAACCAGGGTTAGTACATGGCAGAGACACATTCACAGACTCCCCTCCCTTGGCGGCTGGGCACTGGCATC
Organism: Peromyscus nudipes; assembly: GCA_902168325.1. Classification (NCBI taxonomy): domain Eukaryota; kingdom Metazoa; phylum Chordata; class Mammalia; order Rodentia; family Cricetidae; genus Peromyscus; species Peromyscus nudipes. The sequence goes on along the minus strand of CABHPH010120802.1, from coordinate 14,581 downwards.
ATGCCAGAAGTGAGGAGGAGGGAAGAGGCTTGCGGGTAGGTGCCATTACATAACCTCTCCAAGAGTTGCTTCATCTGATATTTGTTTATTTAAGAGAAGCCTGTATCTCTTGAGGCAAGTAGATACTCTATTACTCATTAATAAAAATATCAGGTAAGCCAGGCTTTGTTAATTCAAGATGTTGTTTTCATTTTCTGCACACTGAATTAACAAGATTTCTTCTCCCCCATTGTCCAACCAGCTGCCCACCAGCAAGGACCTAGGTGGCCATTCTGGATTTGATGGATTCTGTAACCCAGTAGCCCTTGCTTTTCCTGTGGGCTTCTCTGAACCTTTAACAGCCTTGTACCCCATTGTGTCATTACAGCAAGACCCCATTAATCGAATGAAGAGAGGAGGACATGGAGGGAAAGGGGAAGACATGGGGGAGGGGCAGGTTTGTGGAGGCAGGTTCTCTAAACCTGCCCTGAGGGTGGTACTATCTCACGACGGAGACCACAGCTTCCCTCATCAGAACCTCGTGGGTCTGGTTAAGAGTCCAAGCTTGGGATGGCCCTTGGAGAATCATTTGAGATGATTATATTTAGGATTGGTGTGGAAATGGAATGGTCTCTTAGTTCCCGGAGATAACACAGAACAAGGTCGCCAGTCCAGATGGGTGAAGACTGCCAGGAGCGGTCTGCCGGAGTTCTGAGTGGGGGAAACCTTTGAACAGTGAGTTGTCGTGTTCTTTGTCTGAGCTTTTTTTTTTTCTTAAAGAAATGAGGTCATCCACAGATACTAACTTCCTGTCACTGACACGGAGCCTCCCAGACATTCCCAAAAGGCTCAGTGTTTCAATTTCTACCTGTCATCAACTGAGCCCTCAAACAATCCCCTTGTTCTTAGCAGAAGAGGATAGTTCAGAAACATGACAAAGGCCACCAAAGGCAGTATGGCTTTCCCACATCCCTCTCTGGCCAAGGATTCTACCAGTCGGGACCCAGTCAACTTATCTTGTATATGATTTTTTTTTTAAATTTACTTATATTTTGAGTCAGGGTCTCTAGCCTGGGTTGTTCTCAAACTCCCCATGTAGCAGCAGATGACCTTGAACTTTTGATCTTCTTGCCTCTGCCTCCTGAGAGCTAGGATTACAGGTAAGTGCCACCACGGCCAGTTTATGAGGTGCTGGGGATGAAACACAGGGTTCCATCATGCTAGGCAGGCACTCTAAGAAATAAGATAAGTCCTCAGCCTTGATTTTTCATCAAGTGCGGAGACCGAGGAAGTAGGCCCTTGAACCGTGGATAGGGTTCTAGAGACCACCATTGCGCTGACGTGGCTTCTGGTCTTCAAAGGAGCACACAGAAAGGCTATCAAGGGTGATGCCGCAACTGAAGATACCAGAGTTATGGGAAGCTCTTGGAGGGTAGAAAATCCAAGAAGCCACGGGTCACCCTGCGAACAATGTGTGTGAATGGGGCCAGGAGAACAGAGATGCATGGCTTCGACCAGAATCACCGTTAGCTTCCTAGAGACAGGAGAGCCAGCTACATAACGGCTGCTAAGCAACCCATCTCCTCCTCATTGGTACCCGAGACAAGGAAAAATGGAGATGGGGTTAGGGACCAACTGGGGGGAGGGGGTGAAACTCGTTCTTTTCTACACAGGACAGAGGGAAGGTGCCCTGCGTGAGAAGGGCTAGTGGGTGCTTTGGAAATCAATTTTGGGTGATGCCCGTATAATTTCTCAAGAAGCAATTTGAGCATGGGTTTTTGAGATTTGAGTCTCTTTTAAAAGGGGGCAAGGAGGGGTACAAGGGATTGGACAGATTTTTGTACTATCCCTAAAAATTTTTCAACAATTAACAGATTTTGCTCTATTGTGATACCAGGAAAAGCTCAAGACACCCTGCCTTTAAATAATAATAAAAACAAACCGATTCACTAGTAGGTTTCTTCCTTAGCTGACATGTTGGTTTACTTACTTGGGTGGGACAGAGACAGGAGGTCATTAGTACATTAGAATGCTGACTCCAGGCAGCCTCATTCATTCAAAGAGGAAACTCTGGTTGGCATTCCCTAGGTGGGTGTCTGAGTGTCAGTGTGCCTGAAGGAAGGGTCTAGATTTCTGCCTATGACACGAGTATCTCCTTCCACTGTCCCAGGCAGACCTTGATTGTGTTATCTTCCTACGTCAGCTTCCCAGTGTCTGGGATTACAGACCTGTGCCACCAGGCACGGCCATGTGCTGCCCTCACGTAACATCTACACCCCAGTGCAAAAAGCACACACAAGAAACATAGACTGCGCTTAGGAAGCATTTGTGTGGGTCGCCACTGAACAGTCCATGACTCTTCGGCTAGCTTCCAGCAAAGCCGCCGATGTACGCTTTTGAATCACGGGGAAAGAAGAAACCGTATGCTGCTAAGACTGCACTTCAGACTGTGACCAACACCACCGAAAGAGGGACTGCCCAAATAATAGGGCTGCTCACATGACTTAGTAAACATAAGCTGCTGCTGGCAGCTGCCTGGTGAAACCCAGTACAACCGGCTGCAGCAGCTACCCAGGACAGGCCTCTATCCAGAGAGGCCCCTTGGCCTCACAGGGCAGCTAAGCAAGTGCTCCTTCATGATTAGGCAGAGGGATGGGATGGGTGTGCTTTCATCTTCTCTTTATCACTCGGATTGAAAAGAAGTCTTCAGCATTTGGCATTCATTCCAGAAACCCTTGAACTTGGGATTATCCAGCCGGGACATGAAAGGCATTGAGTTGGCAGGGATGTCCTATTGTGAATCACAGAGCATTCGAGTTGAGGGTGATTGCACAGCTTATCCAAACTGGGACGCTCTGAAGAGTGAGAGGGGATGCTGTACATATAAACACACCGGGACAACAGGCGGAAACTAGGTAGTTTATCAATCTGAGCTATTCGTGACCTCAGTGTAATGGCGCACGCGTGTGTGTGTGTGTGTGTGTGTGTGTGTGTGTGTGTGTGTGTACTTTGAGGAGATAAATACTGATGCCAGAGACTCTCAAGTGTTTGTATGAACCCCAGAGCTGCCCCCAGACTTGTGGGGGATATTTCAGCATACCTCATAAGTCTTTTTACTGGACAAGGACACCACAGAGCAGATGACTTCCTTCACAGAGCACATGACCAGCACGTGCACAGTTCTAGGGGTTGAAGGTAGATGGGGAGTTGTGTGGTTTTTAGCTGTCATTTAAAACGGCTCTTTCCTGTATGACTATGCTCACAAAGAGCCCCAAACACAGTTAGTATCTTGAGCAGTGTGCAACACATAAGGATTGATCACAGCATAGATTCTGAAACCTGGGGGTGCTTCCAGAGAGTGTGCACTTTTCTTTACTGTAGGGCACAGGCACACTATCTCCCTCCACACCCACCATCTCAGGTACCAGACTTGCCCACCACCTCAAGCTTGACTTAGCCGCCAAACGACCAGCTCTTGATGATAGATATTTTTGAGATACGAAACAAGACCCCCCCAAGGTACGTTAAACCACTCATTTAAAAATAAGTTTCAGATCCACTATGCAAGATAACCAGACAAATGCACACACATCCAGGTCTGAACTAGGACACAAGCACAGCACACTGACAGTCACCCTCAGAAAAGCAAAAGGAAAGGAGGAAAAACTTACACTACTATCATCCATTCTCTCGCGCCTTTTAGATTTGTGTGTCTCATAGTCTTCCATGAGGGTCTGCATCAGGTTCTTGGGCCGCTGGGTTCCGGCGGCCTCTTCAGGGGCTAAGTCAGGCTGCAAGCTGGGACCTTCAGTGGTGGGGGATGGAGGAGGTTTGACTTTCTCTATTTTCCCTGAAACAACATGAAGAGAACAAACACCCTTTCTAAGCTTGTCTGCTCAGCACTGCTTTTAGAAAGGAAGAAACTGCTTCACGCACACACTTGCAAAATCGAGAGCAGAACAGTCATGGTTAAGTGGAAGGGTTTCATTACAAGATCAAACATTCAACACACATCTCAGGGCCACCAGATCTAAAGAGTCAGTTAACTCAAATAGGCCCGGCAGGCATTTTGCGACATGTCAGACAGACAGACGGACGGACAGATAGGACATTAGCTCCAAGGCTGTGACGACATGAATTCTCTGAGATCATATCGTAAGAGGTGGCAGCGCCATAGAGATCAACTTTTTACAGGTGAGGAAGCTGAGATTCTATGAAGGCCACCCAAGGCCACCCATGATCCTGACATCCTCTGTCCTCTTCGTCAGAGGCAACCAATTATCAGCTGACCTGTCCTGCGACGACAAAGTCTTTGACTGAGAAGGAGACTCCAGATTCCCAGGAGACACCAGTCTTAATTGGGCAGCTTTTTGCATTTATCTTACCTGCTAAAGACCCAAAGACGCCCCTAGACTTTTTGGAATGGATGACAACAGAGTTGGAAAGGTAAGATTTTAGCTTTTGAGATTGCCCCTTGGGAGTTGTCAGGCGGGGAGATTAGAGTAATGGTTAATTAAACAGTAGCATGGGGCCTCTAGGCACATTCTCTAAAACCATCAGCATCCTTTGAAAACATATGTCAGACAGACAGACAAGGGCTCCAAATGTCCAAGGGACAGGTATTCTGTCACAGACCATGACAACAGGATGTCAGAAGGGTTGGCACTTTGGAAACTAACTTTGTTTAAGACAGTATCTCATGTTGTCAAGGATGGCCTTGAACTCATTATAATAGCCCAGACTGGCTTCAAAACTCACTTCTCCTGCCTCTACCTTCCAGGGGCTAGGAGTCCAAGCTTAGCCACAATGCCTGGTTTCTGCAATGCTGGAGACTGAACCCAAGCAAACACTCTACCAGCTGAGTACCTCGGCCCCCAGAGAAGCACTTCTTGCAGGTGGGAAAGGCCTGGCCTTCGCTTCTGGATCAAAGACATGCATGGGTTTTAGTGTCACAAAACTCAAATGCATCTCTGAGAGGGTGCAGTAGTGGGCTGTTCTCTTATGACGGCCGCTGTGGATGACATGGTTGGGGTCTGTGACAAGAAATATGCAGCAAACACACTGAATAAAGGGGTCCAGTCATATCCAAAAGTTGGGGTGAAGTCCCAATTCCTTCATCTTTTCCTCACTTCATATCCCAGATGTCTAATGGGACACCCGCCATGTACAAGGGCTTGCAGGGAGGCTGAGAGCGAGGTTCTGGGAGGTGGGAGGGAGGAAGGGAGCTGCAGCTTTTAACCCACACACTCTCTTTTTGAGGGGAGCTGGGATGTATGGAGCCAGAAAGCCCAGGGTTTGTTTGTTTGTTTGTTGTTTTTTGTTTTGTTTTCGAGACAGGGTTTCTCTGTGTAGCCCTGGTTGTCCTGGAACTCGCTCTGTAGACCAGGCTGGCCTCAAACTGAGAGATCAGCCTGCCTCTGCCTCCCAAGTGCACCACCATTGGTAAAAGCCTAAGTTGTTACCTCTTACTCTTCCTTGAACCCTCCAAGCGTTTGGAAACAGGCCTCCTTTAAAAGCTCCACTTCAACCCTGAGCTAACCATTCAGATTCTCTCTGCTTTCATTTCCGTGTTTGTGAAAATGAGCATTTTTGGAAGGAGTAGTCTCTGTGACCTCTTCTAACTCTTTGTATTGATTTTAAGGAGTGAGGGGGAGACATGGGACCGGGAATCACACTGAGGATTAGGTGAAAAGTAGCTATTAGCATAGAGAAGAGAGCTCGCTCCTCTACATAGCCACAATTACAATAATAAGTTATTGAAATTCATTACTTTTATCTGCATAAATGAGATAAAGTCTTTATATGCTAACAGTAAAATAACATTTCAAAGTCTTCAAATTCATTAGCTGTATCTTTTGCTCTTTAATTATGGAAATCAGGTAAGATGGTAAAGTCCACATACATGTCACAAACATCATCTATACAAACATATACCAAGATTTTACCACCATCTTTCCATCTAAAGACTTGCTGAATTTTAAAAACTAATTCTAGACTTAAGGTCATTTCAGCTCTGAGTACTGAGTATATAGCTCTAAAACTTACTACTGAGTTTTTAAGTAAAAAAAATTTTGAAGCTGGGTGGTGGCGGCACACATTTTTTTAAAAAGATTTTTTTATTTTGTATAGTGTTCTGCCTGCATATATGACTGCAGGCCAGAAGAGGGCGCCAGATCTCATTACAGATGATTGTGAGCCACCATGTGGTTGCTAGAACTTGAACTCAGGACCTCTGGAAGAGCAGCCAGTGCTCCTAACCTCTGAGCCATCTCTCCAGTCGTTGGTGGCACACATTTGTCATTCCAGCACTTGAGAGGCAGAAGTAGACAGATCTCTGTGAGTTTGAGGCCAGCCTGGTCTACAGAGGGAGTTTCAGGACAGCCAGGGGTACACAGAAAGACCCTGTTGGGAGGAGGCACAAGTGGGGGGTGGGGGAGGTGGAACACTGACACCACACACAGGGATTGAAACAGCATCTCCTGTAGCCTAGGCTGGCCTTGAACGCTGTATGTAGCTAAGAACAATCTTGAACTTATACTCCCCCTGAATGCTGGAATTACAGGGATAGACCACCATATCTAGCTTTAGGTGCACTAGGGATCCAACTCTGAGCTTCATATATGCCAGACAAGCACTCTACCACCTGGGCCATGTTCCCAGACTCACTACTGTCTTTTTAACTGAAGCCTTGATAAACAGTACAGAGGAGTGGTAAGCACGCATGCTCTAGATTCTAGACTCTAGAGCCAGTACGCTGGAGTCTGGATCCACTACTTACCAGCCAACTAGCTCTGGGCCAGTTACTTACTCTTAGTAAAGCATCCAATGATTGCAACTGCTATTTGACCAGAATCTGAAGGAATAATGCAACTGTGAGGTGAGAATGTGTAATTCCTTGGGCATTCTACATACTATTTGTGCAAATCCATAAAACCAGAACTAGGTATCACATTGCCAGGTTGATGACTATTGCTTTTCAGCTGACCTCTCAAGTGTCCAGATCATCTCCCATTAACCCCTCTTCCAACAGTAAATGTCTAGGAAGCAGAGGAAACAGTCTATGTCTAGCTTCTGTTTCTCACACTGACATCTTCGCCAGACAAGATTTTATGTACAGGTCTGTGAAAGCCATTTTCTCACAGTGCCCTGTATCATCTCCGGCTGCTGAAGTGCCTGCCATCTCGAATAAGCTGTAAAATCACAGGAAGACACCGATCATTGCAATCATCTATGAATCCTTTTAATTCACAGTGGAGCTGCTTCTGTCCTGACCATTGGATCCCAGGAGAATAAGGCACAAGGTAAGATTCAATGTGTACTTAATGAGCCAATAATTCTACTGTAAAATGTGCATAATTGCCTTAGAAAACGGTTGTATGCTAGGATCAAGCCCCCCATCCCAAGAAAAAGGCCAAGTGCCTTCTCCAAAGCACGTAAAATGAAACAGTCTAGGATGTGGGTGTGGTGGCTCATACCTGTAATCTCAGTACTTGGGAGCCAGAGTCAGGAGAATCTTTATGAGTTCGAAGCAGCCCATGCTATACCGTTAAGTTCCAGGACAGCCTGGTTATTCCATAGACTAGCCAAACAAAACCCATCCCTGGAGCAGGAAGTAATACCAGCAATAGTCACTAGAGGTCGCGTGAGAAGCAAGGCTGGCTTAGCCTGTGCGGGAGGAACAGTCTCCAAAGAGGGGTAATTGACAGAAGAGGCTTCAAATATTCAAGCCCGAGGAAGGACTGTCATCAGACTTGGCATTTTCACAAGACGATGTCTTGGTCAGCCTTCTCTGCTGGACTCTAAGACTGCCAAGCATCCTTCCTACAGAATGGTTCAAGTCCTGTCTTAGAATCCAAGCTTAGGAGTCACACAGGCCACTGAAAAGCTAGAGAGGGACTGCCCCACAGCTGACTTGTTCCTCAAGGTCCTGAGTTCAGCGTCAAAGACTTCTCACAAAGGATGATGGGAAACTTCTGGTACTTCTCCTTCCGGCACCACACGGTTCATGGGGTCATTACAAGACTGTAATGCATATGGTCTGTGCACATGTCTGAGCAGTCAGTCACATTCATCTATGGCCTCCCTCAGGAGGGTCCTCCAAGTTCTGTGACCTAGGAGATACACCCCAATAGAATCCCCAAACTGTTGACTATCCTTGGTGTTGTGGTATACCTCTCACTGCTCCAGTATCCCTCACTGTCATCCCAGGTTGGCCCATCAAACCTGGGATGGGCTCTTGAATTTGTCTGTTCAGTTGGTGAATGATCAAGTACCTGATGACACCCGCTCATGGCCTTCCTAGTCTATGATTAGCATTCTGCCATCCAGACTGTCTCTGGAATGGGCCTTCTCACAAAATGGCCCTCTTGAAGGCTCAGTCTGGATCCCTGGGAAACAAGAGCAGACCATGTCAGGCAGAACTCAGGGTGGGCCCGTGTTGGTTTAGGGTGAAGGCTGGGACGGACATTTACAAAGCATGGAACAGGTTCAGTGTGACCTCTGCAGCTGTCACAAAGAAACCAACAGGACAAAATCAGCCTGGGGTCTTAAGTGGAGGAAAGGAAACATTTCCTACTTATTTCATAAACATAACCTTGCCTAAAATAATGGAGTAAATTTGTACCTCACACTTTGAAGATAATTGAGGGCAGGTAGCTTCCCATGGCTGGATTGATTCCTACTATCTTGGCTATATGAAATAAACCTCAATGTTACAAACAAATCAACAGCATTGCACAAGCAAACTTGTCAAACACTGGGTTAAAAAAGGAGTCGGCAAGACGACTCAGCAGGTGAAGGCATTTGCTGTCAAGCCTAAGGGCCTGAGTTCAACGTCTGGGATCCATACAGTATGAGGAGATAACTGACTCCTGCAAACTGTTCCCTGACCCCACCTGTGCATCATGGCATGCTCACGTCCACAGCCATTGTGGTAGTTTGAATGTAATTGGCCCCCATAAGCTCATAGGGAGTGGCACTGTTAGGAGGTGTGGGCTCGTTGAATTAGGTGTGGCCTTGTTGGTTGGAAGTGTGTCACTGTAGAGGCGGGCTTTGAGGTCTCCTATGTTCAAGTTATACCTAGTTCAGCTAACTTCCTATTGCCTGGAGGATCAAGATGTAACTCCTTCTCCATTCTCACCTCCTTCTCCAGCACCATGTCTGCCTGCATGCTGCCATGTCCCGCCACGATGATAATGGACTAAACTTCAGAAATTGTAAGCCACCCAATGAAATGTTTTCCTTTATATGAGTTGCTGTGGCCATGGTGTCTCTTCACAGCAATAGAAACCTTAACTAAGACACCCACCCATACACACACACACAATAAATATGTGTCTATGTGGTGGTCTGAGTGAGAATTGCTCCCATAGGCTCATATATTTGCTCACTCACCAGGGAGTAGCACCATTTGAAAGAATTAGAAGGACTAAGAGGTGTGGCCTTGTTGAATGTGAACTTGGAGGTTTCAGAAGCCCATGCCAAGCCCATGGTCTTTCTCTAGGCCTGTGAATCAGGTGGTGGCTCTCAGCTACTGCTCCAGCATCTGCCTGCTTGCTGCCATGCTTCCTGCCACCAATTAAATGGTTTTTTTTGTTTTAAAATAAGAGTTGCCATGGAAAAAAGAAAGTATCTTCAACAAATGGTGCTGGCATAACTGGATGTCAACATGTAAAAGATTACAAATAGATCCATATCTATCACCACGCACAAAACTCAAATCCAAGTGGATCAAAGACCTCAACATAAATCCAGTTACACTAAACTTAATAGAAAAGAAAGTAGGAGGTACTCTTGAACGCATTGGCACAGGAGACCACTTCCTAAATAAAACACCAACAGCACAGACACTGAGCACAACAATTAATAAATGGGACCTCGTGAAATTGAGAAGCTTTTGCAAGGTGAAAGACACAGTCAATATGACAAAAAGACAGCCAACAGAATGGGAAAAGATCTTCACCAACCCCACATCTGACAGAGGACTGATCTCCACAGTATATAAAGAACTCAAGAAACTAGACAACAAAATACTAAACAATCCAATTAAAAAATGGGCTAAAGAGCTAAACAGAGAATTCACAAAACAAGAATTACAAATGGCTGAAAGACATTTAAAGAAATGCTCAACATCCTTAATCATCAGAGAAATGCAAATCAAAACGACTCTGAGATACCACCTTACACCTGTCAGAATGGCTACGATCAAAAACACCAATGACAGTCAATGTTGGAGAGGATGTGGAGCAAAGGGAACACTCCTCCACTGTTGGTGGGAATGCGAGCTTGTACAACCACTGTGGAAATCAGTATGGCGGTTTCTCAGAAAACTAGGAATTGAGCTACCTCAAGACCCAGCAATACCACTCTTGGGCATATACCCAAAGAATGCTGATTCATACCACAAAGATACATGCTCAGCTATGTTCATAGCAGCACTATTTGTAATAGCCAGAACCTGGAAACAACCTAGATGCCCATCAACTGAAGAATGGATTAAGAAAATGTGGTACATATACACAATGGAGTACTACTCAGCAGAGAAAAACAATGAAAGCATGAAATTTGCAGGCAAATGGATGGAACTAGAAAATATCATCCTGAGTGAGGTAACCCAATCCCAGAAAGACAATCATGGTATGTACTCACTCATAAGTGGATTCTAGATATAAAATAAAGAACAATCAGACTATTTTAAATTTTTTATCGGTGGAGTCTACTGGAGTTTATTGGTGGATTCTGCCGGAATATCCGATGCAGACAAGCACTAGAGAGCTCCTGTGGCAAATCACTCTCTGAAACTATGGAAGGATCTTTCTACTAGCACGTGGAGGAGACCCGATCTAGTGTTGGTGTGGCCCTGGGGTTCTGTTTATGTCTTTCCTCAGGACAATGAGGTTCTTCTTTGGATTCCTGAGCACTGAACGCGCCCTATGGCTGCTGCTGAAGCCCAACATGACAGAGACCTAATGGGTCTTCATGAAAAAAATCTATCCTTCTGATGTCAATGGAGATTGAGAGCCCAACATCGCCAGCTTCGGCAAGCATTAATGTAAGCCTGGGAACTGTAACCATAAGATTGGATTCGCCATAAGAGCTGCCAGCTAAAGTCGTGCTGGGATCAAGAAAAATGGGCCTTGGCAGTGCGTGTTACTGGAGTTGTATCCATGCCAGTGGATGTCCACACAATCCAGAAGAGAATTTGACATTGCTGCTGCTGCTGTTGCCGTTATAGCAATGGCGCCCACCACTGCTACTCTTTCTGGGATTACCATTTCATAATTGCTTACTACAGCTAGCACAATGGAGACCCTGGCAACAAAAGTAGCTACCACATTTAGTTAATCTTTCATTCTATTGGGCATGATAAATTTAATTCAGTAGTTATATACATCTCGATTGGCTTTGAAAATTACAAATTTATAAACTCAAGTTCCAGTTGCTTTTGGGATACTATCTTACAAGGACACTAACGTACAGTATGGCTTGTTAAGGAAGGGAATGGCCCAGTTGCCTTTAGCCTATTGGCTATGGGTGAGATAGGACCTCTGTTGGTCTTTTCTGTATCGAACACACAGATTGCAAGCCCAGTGCCACTTTGAGATCTTTGGCAGCAGTTAACTCTGCAGCTCACACATGATTGAGCCTGTATGATAATGAGTATTCAGAGACGGGTAATGTCTGGGGGGCACTCACCAACCTAAGACAGAGCACCTGTGTGGCCTGGGCAGGCGTCTCCATGACGGGTAAGGTGACCTGCTGACGTCCCACGCAACCCAAGTCAGAAGCTCATTTTTCAATAAAAGGGGGACCTGCAGGGCCCTGGCCCCCGTTTTGGGTAACTGTTGCCTTGCTTGCAGACCTTGACCTTGATATTCTCCCTATGCTAATTCCCTGCCAGGTTCCACCCTCCTGAATGCTTAAGGGAAGTTCCTTGCCTGGTACCCTGAATAATGGGCCTTAACAGATTAGAAGCAAGATTGTAAAACATCAGTAGCAAACTTCTGCCCTCTGGGGTCCTCCCATTGTGCTGTAAGCCTGTATTTAAGACCTCTTCCCCCCTTAAATAAATGACATTCAGCATTTAAAATTAATATATATATATAATATATATATAATTGAATGAATACTGTGAATGTAATCTATGAATACCACAAATGTGATTAATATCATGAGTGTAATTAATGAATATCATGAGTGTAATTTAAAAAAATAAATAAATAAAGTAAAAAAAAAATAAGAGTTGCCTTAGTCCTGGTGTCTCTTCACAGCAATAGAAACCCTAAGACAGTATATAAACATATATACAAATAAATAAATGCAATAAATAATTTAGATGGTGTGTTGGTGTGTGGGAGAGCCTTTATGAGAAGACTTCAAGTTTCTGTGTTGATGTGGCTGTGAACCTCTAATCCATGAGTGGGAATACAGATCACTCAAATTCATTTAACAGGAGAACCCTGCTTCACAGAATTCCTATTAATATCAGAAGGAAAGTCCTATCAATATCTCAAGAAATACAATTCTCTAATGTATACTAGCTGACCAACTCCAAGACAAGACTTGGCACAAGTTCAGCTAATATCTAAGCAAAGGCATAAAGCTGTATACCAGAATTTCCTCTTTTGTTTTACCATGTTCAAACCAATTTGTTTACCTGTGGAAGAACAATTATACTGGTCTCATTGAGTAATGGAGTATTATTTAGTCACTACCAATCACGTTTTAGCCATGGATTTAGAGGAACAGCTAAGGGGAAATCAGAAAATGCAGGCCACAAAAGCGGACTTACTGAGGGTAAGGTGGGTGTGGTGGTAAATTCTTGTAATCCTATCGGTAGGGAATGAGAGGCAGGAAGCTCTCAAGTTCAAGGCCAGCCCGGACTAATACAGTGAGAATTTATAAAAAAAAAAATAAAAAAAAAAAGGAGGGGGTGTGTGAGACCCTGGGCTCCATCCCCAGACTGCCTAGACTCAAGTACTACTTCCCCAGTCATGAACTGTGGTAAACATGAAAGACACGGGGCTCAAAATCAGTCAGCAGCAGATGAACAGCACTGTCTGGTCAGCTGCAGAATAGCCTCCCTAAGGAGGGCCAAGCCCTGACCTCTGAAAGCTGTGATTATATTGCCACTGTTAGGTCAAGAAACCCGGGACAAGTCTCACTCCGTACCTGTGGCTCCACCCAGCACTTCTCACCCCGCCCCTTTCCTAAACCTCCCGCTCCAAGGGGCGGGGCTTTCGCTTCTGGTCCCTCAGCTTCTGATCCCTATATAAC
>CABHPH010120801.1:4149-17337 GCA_902168325.1 Peromyscus nudipes | reverse complement strand
AGAGGCATTTGCCCTGGAGAGGCCTTTGGCCTGGAGAAGCCTTTGGCCTGGAGAAGCATGTGGCTGGTTAAGCTTTCAGGCTTCTAGCAGCAGTTCAGCTGAGACCCATTCTGGATGAGGGCTCGGGGCATCCAGTCTGAGGAAACAAGACCAGCTGAGGATCCGGTGAGGTGAGATAGCTGTGGCTTATTCTGTCTCTCTGACCTTCCAGTGTTCACCCCAATACTTGGCTCAAGTTTGATTTTATTAATAAGAACTGTTAAGATTCATGCTACACTTTGGTGCTATGTGTGTGATAGAAACAGGGTCTCATTCCTCGTTCTATAGCTCAGACCAGCCTGGAACTCACTCTGTAGCCAGGATGGCCTCAAACTCATGGCAATCCTCCTACCTCAGCCTCTTGAGTGCTGGGATCATAGGCATGAGCCATCATGCCCAGCCCAGCTCGACATATTTCTCTTTTAATCTGAAAACTCCAAAAAGAGACCAAAGCATAAAGAAGCTTGTGGGATACAGGAAGAAGGAACGAAGCATCTCTGCGTTTATTGGTCTTTGGTGTTTTGTCTGAGGCAAGTCCCGGTGAGTGTTACGGTGCGTGCGACAAACTCGGAGAAAACTACAAGTCCTTCTTACTGAGTCAGAAAGCCGGGCATGGGGCTTGCACATAACTCCAGCACTCAAGAAGCCACAAGGTCCAGAGCTCCAGAATGCTGTGAGCTACCGATGAGTCCATCTCAAAAGAAGGAGGGCGGGAGGGAGGGAGGGAGGGAGGGAGGGAGGGCGGGAGGGAGGGAGGGAGGGAGGGGCAGAGGGAGACAAAGGCAGACAGAAAGAGACCAGAGGTGGGGAGGAGGAGGGAAGAGAGAGAAGAGAGGAAGTAAGGGAGAGGGGAGAGGGGAGGAGATAAATCAGTGAAGAAGGGGTGCTGATAGTAGCTGGAAAACCAAGGAAGATGTTCCCAAAAGAATAGTGTCACAGAAGCAGAACCACAAAGTCAGCGTGTCACCTCCCGGACTCCAGTGGCCCCTGAGTGGTGTCTCAGAGCAGGCAAGGCAGATCCCGAGTGTGACCTGAGCAAGCGCTACACCTTCTATGCAAGGCAAACAGTTCAGACTGTGGATTCTGCAAACCTAAGCGTGTGCTGAAACAAAAGTCCTCTTATTCTGGCTAGCTAGAGTCCTAAGTCTCCACCACATGTCACTCACAAGGTCCCCCAAACAATCACAAATTATAAAGTATGCAGGCAAGAGAACAGCCCATGTCACAAGAAGGGAAGTGCCAGGGGGCCTGACCCTGAGATGGCAGGAATATCTGTCTTCAGCCTATCCTTTCATTCTGATGGTTTGACATCTTTGCGCCCTGCTGCCCTTCCCTAGAATGAGCAAACCAAGTCCTCAGGAGGAAACAGCCCACAGGTGAGCAACCAATCAGAAGCCCTTACCCAAGTCTTCGGGATAGGCAGGACTCTCCATCACTTCCCTAAGAGTCAGGTACCCAGCGGTTAGGAACAAGCCCCGCCCCATGCCCTGAGCCCTCCCTCCGTGAGGCAGCCAGTCCTAAATCTGTTCTTGCACCTGACTGCACCTGTAGGGAGGCTCTGGCCCACATCTCCCCTTCTCCCACTCCATCCCAACAATGTGCCTAGATTGGCCCACTGTCCCTCCTCACAGGGGCTGGCACAGACCATCTGTACAAGGACAGGTGTCCATCTCATGGTCTCACCTGCCGAAATAACAATGACTTGCACTTTAAAACAATGCTGAAATTAGAAGGGAAAGATTTTAAAACGGGGGTTGGAGACAAGACTCAGCCATTAGGATCACTGGCTGCTCTTGCAGAGGGCCTGGGCCCCACGTGGTAGCTCACACCTTTTCATAATTCCACTTCCATGGAATCGAATGTCCTCTACAGGATTCCTACATGCAGGTGGTACACATAAACTCATGCTGGCACATACACATGCAGTAATAAAACGAATAATAAATTTTTAAAAAGTAAACTAAGGGGCCTATGAAATGGCCTAGACTATGATACACAGTAACATCCCATCTCAAAAAAAAGACAAATTTTTTAAAAATTAAGGCAAAATATAATATTTAAATTTATAAAAAATAAAATGCAAAACACTGACAAATTATTCTACAAAAATTTTAATTCTCATTTACACAATAAAAATTTCTAGAGCCAGTGAGTTGACTCAGTGGATAAAGATGCCTGCTGCCAAGCTGAAGACCTGAGTTCGATCCCTGGAACCCACTGAGAAAGGAGAAATGACCTCCACACATGCGTGTGGCACTACACACACACACACACACACACAAACCTCATACATGCACACATCATACACACACAAAATTTTTAAAAAGAAAGTTGAAGGACCAACTTCAAAATTTATCATAAAAGCCACAGCAGTCAAGACATGAGGTGCTAATGCTGATTTCAAGGCAGTCCATAACACGTTAGGCAGACTGAACACAGCCCCAGAAGGTGGGCACCCGCGTATGGTTAGTTTACTTTAGACAAAGGTGCCAATGTGACCCGAGGGAAAGAATAAAGCTTTTTCCATAAATAGCAATTAACAAATAGACGTCTGAAGAAAACAATGCCAGAGACAGTGAGATGACTCGGAGGCAAAGCTGTTTGCCACCAAGCCGAGTTCAATCCCCAAGAATCATGATGGAAAGAGAGAACCAACCCCCCAAGTTGTCCTCTATATGCATGCTGTGGCAGGCATGTATATGCATACATACACGTGTACACACACAACATAAATAAAGCAGAATAAAGCAAAGAACAATAGCATGTCCCTCCTTGCATCATATGCTAAGCATTAGTGTAGGGTGGAGAGCAGATCTTTGGTAGAAGCTAAAACTACAAAGCTTCCAGGAGAAAACACAGGAGAGTGTCTCCACCCCAAAAAAGGAAAAGACCTGGGAAGCAAGAGCGAGAAATGGGGGAAGTGATAAATCATCCCTCGGCAAAATTAAAAATGTCAGCTCAGGAAAAGATAACCGTGTAAAAAGGAATCCATGGACTGTATCCTGGGAAGAAAGCTGAAGCTAAGCTCAGTGAGCATCTACCATGCACACAGCACTCCTACAAGCCATCAGCAGGAGAAAACAAAAGACGCTTCATGGACGAAAGACTGGAACAGATACCTCACAGAGAAGGATATATGAATGGTTAAGAAGCCCAGGAAAGCGATCGGTCATTGGGGAAACGTAAATTGAAGCCACACTGAAACCCATCATGTACCCTCGAGAATGGCCAACATTAAAGACCGACAGAACTAAATGTTGGCACGTGCACAGGGCAGCTCGAATCTTCACAGACTGTGGGTGCAGACAACCATCCCTTTAGGGAGAAAGTCTGGCAGGGCGTTTTAACATTTTCTAACTCATTTATTTAGGGGCCTCACGTGTGTCACAGTGTGCATGTGGAAATGAGAAGCTCCAGCTGTGGAGCTCGGGTCGTCGGGCTTTGTGGCAACCACCTTCACCGAACGAGTCATTTCGCTCGGACTCTGACGGCTTCTTTTTTTTTCTTTCAAGAAAAAAAAACACAGCACCCACAATCCTTGGGCATTTACCCAAAAGAAACAAAAACATGTGCCCTTCGAAGAGACTTGTGTAAAATATTCCCAGTAGCTTTACTCATAACAGCCCCACACAGAAACATAGCAGATGCCAATGAGAGAATGGATACACACAGAGCAGTTCATTCAGATAATGAAATACCACTCAGCAGAAAGAGCAATGACAGCTGAGATGGATCTCAAAAGCCCGCGCAGTGAAAAACATCTTCCCTCAGAGTACACACCATATGAATTCATTTATCCGAGGTTCAAGAAGAGGCAAAGTCGTGCTGGGGAGATGGCTCGGTGGGTAATGTGCCTGCAGGTCAATCATGAGGACCTGAGTTCTGCTCCCCAGTGTCCATGGAAAAGCCAGGCACGGCAGCATGAGCCTACAAGCCCCAATTCTGAGGGTGTAGAGACAGGAGGATCCTCAGATCTTGCTGGTCAGCCAGTCTAGCTACAGTTATAACTCTAGGCAGAGTCTGAGAGACCCTGCCTCAAATAATAAAGTGTAGAGAGAAAGAGGAAGACACTGGATGTCAGCCTCTGGTCTCCACATGTGCACACATATGCAAGCAGACCCACCCACCTCACACACTTATGCACACACATATAAAGAACAGACAAAAATCAGCTATGGTGAAAACAATCCAATACTGGTTGCCTAATGGTGAGTTGACTGGGAAGAGACTAGAAGGAACATTTTGGAATTGTGGAACTGTTCATCAACTTAATACATGGTTCACAAGATTGTGCATCTTGCTGTAGAGGAATTTTACTAAAAAAGCAAATAAACAGTTTGTGATAACACATACCAACATATTTCAAGATGGTGTGCCGGTATCGACATCTTACTATGATAATCATTAATTAAATAGATCAGTGAATTGATACATGGATGGATATAGAATAAAGCAATATAGCAATGGTGGAGGGACAGTACCAGGGATTGGACCTAGGGTGTCACATGTGCTAGGCAAGAGTTCTTCCACTGAGGGATAACGTCCTTACCTCAGCAAAATGCTAAGTGATGGAGTTATGTGAGACCTTTAGCCATTCTCTACATCTGGAATTTTTCAATATAATATTGAAGGGGAGAAAGAAAAATAAGTGGGACACGGCTGGAGCTGTGTGTAAAGGAACGTTAACAGCTTGCATTCAACATGAAACAAGGTTTAAAAATAATCCGCCAAGCATTTGTGCTTAAAAAAACTGGCAGCGACTCCTTCCTGAATGACACTCTACTTTTATCACGGAAGGGAGGAGCTGACCCCAAGCTCTTGGCAGACAGAGCCAACCAATGGGATGTTAGCAGAAACAGTTGGGTGGGACTTGCAGTGAAGTCCACCTCTTGTCTGAAAAAGCCCAGAAGTCATTCTGGGCTTTCTCCTCCCTCCCCTCCCCTCCCCTAGTTCTCCACATTCCTCAAACCCAGAGCCAGCGTACCCAGTTCCAAAGGCAGAAACACGGACAACAAATCAACATGGAATACTACCTTTTGGTTGTTTTTTTGAGGTTGTTTTGTTTTGTTCTTTGAGACAGGGTCTCTCTCTGTAGCCTTGGCTGTCCTGGAATTCATCATGTAGACCAGGCTGGCCTCAAACTCACAGAGAGGCCTGCCTATGCCTCCTGAGTGCTAGGGTTAAAGGCATGTGCCACCATGCATGTCTTGAATAACGTTGTTTGTTCTGTTTTAACATCTAGGTAGTGATGTTTAAACTTCTCCGTAGGAGTTAGCAAACATGCAATGTGGACTTTCCAGATTCCAAAGCCTTTGACTTTGCCTTCAAAGCAAACTTGAATTTTCACAGCCAGTCACCCAAGGGAGATGGCTCTTGGGAAAAGCCGAGAGCATCCACCAAATGAAGAGGCTACACTGTCTTGCTTAGAGGCAGTAGTAACACAGCAGACACCTTGAACCATGGGTTCTCATAAATCTTGTTTGGGGGAAGGAAAAAAAAAAACCCTTTCAATTCTCACTGGAAATATGCAAAGCAGCCTCCACACGGTAAATCTTCCTTTTCAGTCCTAAGGAGATAACTCAGACCTATTAACCTTCCATGTTCTTTTCAACTTCATTATGTGAGCTGACATGACAAGAGAGCGGGACGACTCTCTCTGGCAGAGTGCATGTAAATCGCTTTCTCTAAGGAAATTACTTCTCTGGCCTGAATGTTATTAATCTAAATTCTCCCTTAGTCAAAATCTTGCCCATAATAAATATGGAACGGGTTAGGATACCAGTGAGTGTGGCACACTTGGCAGAAGCTGCACCCACTGCTAACCTGACCCCTCAGAGGAGGGGGGTGGCCTCAGATGGTTCCTGCCTCAGGCCCCAAGGCTGATCCTGATTCTGCTAGGATCTTCTTCCCTAAACACCATCAGCCCGCCCGTCCTGTCCACTCCAGCTCCAGTATCCTAGTCAAACCCTGCTAATGGTCTCCCCTTTAGGAACAACTTCCTGAGGAAACATCTAGGTTTGAGCCACCACTTAACATTGGTTCAGCCCACGTGCTCTATTCAGCTCTCCAAGGTCAAGGCCTCCTCGGCCTTTTGGATAGCCAAGCAGATTCTTTATTGGCTGCTCGTAGGGCTCTGGGACACCATTTGGAGGAGCTGATCTCAGTTGTCACCTTGATTGGCTCTGGAATCAACTGAAAGACACACTGCTGGACTTCCACCCTGGACTGAAGAGCAGCAGCAATCCAGGGTTCCTCCAGATCTTCAGCAGCTGTCAGGACAGCTGAGCCATCCAGCCTCACGGACTGCACAGCTGCACAGCACAGCTGGGTTCCAATCTCTCCAGCATGGGCACCACCACCAATGATCTACTCAGCACATCTCTCATAAACCAATCTTGTTGGCTAGTTTTGATGTCAATTTGAACACGCTAGAGTCATCTGAGATGAAGGAACCTCAATTGAGAAAATGCCTTCATAAGATCAGGATGTAGGCAAGCCTGTAGGGCATTTTCTTATTTAGTGATGGGTCGGGGAGGGCCCAGCTCACTGTGGGCAATGCCACCCATAGGCAGGTGGTCCTGGGTGTTATAAGAAAGCAGGCTGAGCAAGCCAGTAAGCAGCACCCTTCCATGGCCTCTGCATCAGCTCCTGCCTTCAGGTTCCTGCCTGTATGAGTTCCTGTCCTGACTTCCTTTGATGATGAACAGCACTGTGCAAGTGTGAGCCAAATGAACCCTTTCCTCTTCAACTTGCTTTTGGTCATGGTGTTTCATCACAGCAACAGAAACCCCAACTAAGACACCAATCTAATTAATCTCTTTTGTAATATATTCATTCTATCAGTTCTGTTCCTCTGATGAACTGTGGCTAATACACCATTTAAAAACCCCTTCTGGGCGGTGGTGGCGCACGCCTTTAATCCCAGCACTCGGGAGGCAGAGGCAGGCGGATCTCTGTGAGTTCGAGGCCAGCCTGGGCTACCAAGTGAGCTCCAGGAAAAGGAGCAAAGCTACACAGAGAAACCCTGTCTCGAAAAACAAAAAAAAAAAAACAAAAAAACAAAAAAACAAAACAAAAAAACCCTTCTAGGCCGGAAAGATAGCGCAGCATTTAAGAGTGTGAACTGCTCTTGCCGAGGACCTGAGTTCAGTTCCCAATACCCATATTAGGAGGCTCGCAATCACCTGTAACTCTAGCTCCAGGGTATCCAACACCTTCTCTGCCTTCTAGAGACACTACACTTGTGTGCACATACCCACATATAGACACACGCATACACGATTTTAAAGAATTAAAATTACATATAGTTTTTAAAGACCCATTCTGTTTATTGCCTAAGTCTTTACAAACCTCTCCATCTTCAGAACCTGGGGAGGGGGTGGGGTTGCTAACTCGCTTCTATGTGGCCCAATCCTACCTGTTGGATGGGCCGATAAGAATTCATCACCGAAGATGCTCATTTCTGACAAGGCAGCCCTAAGGATGGAGAAAACTACTTGCCATAATGCAGGGGGTGGCGGATCACAAAAAGCTTTTCTCTGTTTCTACTGGGGTTCTTTCCAGGGTAATTACAAGAAGTTGAGAATCTATTTGGGGACTTGTAGCTCATTAAATGAGTTTCCATCTGTGTACCCACCACCTAAGAAGTATCGCTTTGTACGATTCCCGGCTTTATTGTGTGGAAGTCAATCTGCACTATGTGCTACTGAAAGGATCCTTTCAATAGCTCCTGATTATGCAGAACGGAGCTGGGCTTGCATCAGGCCTGCCTCCTGTGTTCCCTAACCCTTAAAGGGCGGGGGAGGGGAGCGCTGCCAAGCTCCAGCTTCCAGAACAGCCTGAGCCCTTTGCTCCCCTGTAGGCTTGGACCACTTCCCCAGCTGGTGTGGATGCTCCCTTGCCCATCCCTGCAGATCTCAACCCTAACTGGAGGATTTGCTTTCAGATTCCAAGCATGTCCTAGGTCGATCGATTTTATTTAAGGGCTAATGTTCCCAGGGAGGAGGGGAGACGGGGAAGCTCCCACTGCTGGCGTAGCGCTGGTGTCAGCCTGAGCCCCTCCCCCAAGCTACGGAAGACCAAAGATGATGATGGAAGCCACTCTGAGCTTACAGAATGGAAGTAAATGGCCTAAGATCAGAGCCACCCTCCTCCATGTTTCCTCTCCTCAGACCTTCTCCAGGGAAGGTGCCACAGGGACTTACGCTTCCCTTCTTAAACTACAGCAGAAACCTCTCTGCAGGCAGCCAGTTCCGACCAAAGGATTCCCCTCCTCTATCTAGTAAGCCCTTCTCAAGATTCCCCTGTCACATTTGGACTGTGACCCAGCCATGCAGGGGACAGAAGGCTGAATCACCCTGTGGCTAGGAGGCTAAATCTATCAAGTGACCACCCCCTGAAGTTGAGGAACACCAGGTCCCCTGAGCACCTCCAATCCTTGAATGGGAAAACCTTTGCAGAAGAGCCCACCCTGCTGGCCGAAGTCATGCTGGTAGATGACATGGCCCAGGTCTACCCAAATACCCTCTCTGCTGTGACACCTAAAGCTGTCAACATGGGAGGCTACAGGAAGCACCTAGGAGGGATACTCCCACGAGTGACTTCTCTAAAACTTAGTGTGCACAGGGGGCAGAGAGACGGTTCAGTTGGCAAAGTACTTGTCACTCAAGTATGAGGAGCCGAATCCTGATCCTCAGCACACATGGAAAAGCCGCGTGCAGTGGCAGCACACATCTGCAAGCCTAGCCTCAGCTGGGTAGAGACAGGTGGATCTCTGCAGCCTCCTGCTGTCCAGTCTAGACAAATCGGTGAGCTCTAGGTTCAGTGAGAGACCCTGGCTCAATAAATCAGGTTGAGAGCGACTAAAGACAATGCCCAACACAGTCTCTCCACATGTACTTGTATATACACAAACATGTACACACACATAGACACACACAAAATAAACATTTCCAGAATGTTCTGCCATTCCTGAAGGAAACAAGTCAGCCTGAGAAGAGTTAATCCTCCCACGGTCATAGATTAGAAGATGAACCTCGTGCCCATGAACAGAGGTACCGAGAACATCCGGAGCGTAATAAATCCATGCATGCAGAAGGCCTCTCTCCTCATTTGTTAGTCAGCGATGTGTGAAAATGTTAATGAAGGGAGCTATAATCTATGAGAATTCCACTATTAAAATGTAGTTCACGTCTGAAGGCTTCTGCTTACACACAGCCCACTGTTCATCAATCCTTCCCGGGCACTGCTAATAATAGACGTAATTGCCTCGCTCTGTCTAGCCGCCTTCACCCCTGTGATTCTACGATTTGCTACAACTACTATTGTAGAAATTATTTTCATGCTATTAACTTTGAGCTTTATTATATGTGTTCTTAAAAGAAAATAAATGCATAGAGATTGTAAATGTGTATCAGGTTCCCAGTGAAAGTATTTTCTTAAATATAATACAATGACAAAAGGCACCGGGAAAGGTGATATAACGCCCCCTTCCCTCACAGAAGCCGAAATTAGATTGTGCGGGTTTTCTTTCTCCTCAGAGAGAAAATTTCTATCTAAAAACAGCAGCATGTTGCCTGTTGCAAAAAGAGATTTGGGGAGAAGTTCCTGAGGGGGGTTGTAGAAAGCTCAGGTGGGGACCCTCCCTCTTCACAGTGGGTCCTTCCCCTTCACAGTGGGCTCCCCCACTTCCCAGCGAATCCTCCCCCTTCACAGTGAGCCCTTTCCCTTCAGAGTGAGTCTTCCTCCTTCCTAATGAGTCTTCTCTCTTCATAGTGAATCTTGCCAGAGTCCTCCGCCTTCACAGTAAGTCCTCCTTCTCAGTGAGCCTTTCCTCTTCACAATAAAATAAGTCCTCCAGCTTGCTGGTGGATCCTCCCAGTTTCAAGCAGCTCCCTCTCTCCCTAGTAGGTATCTGCAAACCCAGGACAACACCAGCCCCGCCACCACCGCCACCACCACACCCAGCCCCAAGCAAATCAGGACCAAACATAGAAGGGCACTGATAACTGTTCTGGAAACCAGCCGACCAGTCCTACTCTGCACTCACAGCTCGCGTGTCTCCCAGGCATGTGGCACAGTGGGGAGAGCCTCGCTGTTGCTGGGGACTCCTAAGCCTGGGATCTGACAGCCACAGAGCCCAGACGGCAGTCATCAAGGCCGGCGTGACCAAGACGCACAGGTGGCATACATGACACTGCTGTGGAAGACACAACAACCGCTTTCTCAGGGAAGCGACCCTCACTGTGTGCCACAGAGGCATCATCTCAAGTTCAAATGTACGACCTGATCCACAGCCACAGCAGACTCCAGACTCTTTCACACAAACCAGGCCCTGGACCTCAGATGCCAGCAATCTCTTCAGGCTGTTGAACTGATCTGTGAGGATCAGGGAGAGTGATGAAGAAAGGGATAAGGCAGGGCAGGAGCCTCTGCTCCGAGCTCACAGGCTGGGCCTTCCCACAGCAGGCACCAGTACAGCCACAGTGCAGGGGAGGGGAAAGTCTTGGAAACTGGGGACTCAGTCTTGGAAACCCACTCTTGGATATTTTCTAAGAGCATGGGTCAAGACAGTACAGATAGGAAGTGTTTCCTGGAATGCAACATGCACACACATGCATAAACACACATACACACATATAATCACATAGACATAGACAAAGACACATATACACTCACACAGACACAAAGACACACACAGAGACATAGACACACACATACATACACCACACTCACATACTCACAAAGACACACACCTACATACACACACACTCACTCACACACTCACAAGGAAGAAGACACCGAACAACCTCAGAAACTGGATCAGAGGATCTGTAATCTGAGGAGCTGAATGAAGAGTGTAGCCAGCAGTAGAGTGATGAGTCAGCTCCTCCCACCTTCCAGGTACAGGTGGACAAGAAGTCTGCCTTCACCTTCCAAGTAATTTTCCTGTTACCCGCAGATGTGAGAGAGCAGCAGCCTCTAGGCTGCCCATCACCATTCGCCCAAATCACAGCTTCCTGAGAGCATCTTGGGGGAAGTTCCTGTCCAGGGAGTCCACACACTGACCATCCTCACACTCACCAGAGAATGTTCTGGAGTGTACACTGTGGACTTATGGTACAGCTCACAAGGAGCCCCAGCTCTCCTGACACTGTGGCCGTAGGATTGTGTAAATGTTTAAAACATGTGACTGTGCTTATATATAGAGAGAGAGATTCTGTATTAAGAGCAGAACTATGTATCATACTCTGGTGTAATGAAAAGTGGTGTGCAAAACTGTAGGGAAGAACTTGGCTGTGTGAAAGCACATAGACAGAAGATTAGAAACTGGGTAGATGTGGGGGCAGCTGTCACTTTTTCATCTTTTGAACATTTCTTCAGAGAAACTGCACTAGAAATACCCATATCTTTGATTAAGAAGTCTAAAAACATAAAAAATGAAAAACTGTGGGATCCAAAGGTCGGAGGTTCTGGTGGATGGAATGAGTAAGTCCCCCACAGGATCAGGATTTGAACCTTGACTCCAGTTGGCCACGCTGCTTGGAGAGATGCTGGGGTGGTGCAGCTTTGCTGGAACAAATGCATCACGTGGGGCCAGCTGTGAGCGCACGCAGCCTTGCCTCACTGGTTTGAGGAGGAAGATGAACGCTCTCGACTCCCTGCTCCTGCCGCTTCTTCCTGACACCACGGAGCTGTAAGCCCAGATCAACCCTTGTGTTGTTTTTAGTCACTGTGCGTTATCACAACAAGAAAAAAACTAACTGATGCAGGAGTTCTGCTGTGATGGTGCAGTGTTTTTTATTTTCAGACAAGTAGCTCAGGCTGAGCCAGGACACTCATCCTCCAGCTTCTGCGACCCAAGTGATGTAACGCACGGGCACGTGCCACTGTGTCTACACAGAATCCAACTTTTTCCTTAAATATGGCACCTTGAATGTGTGTGTTGGTGTGTACATATGTTTTGGGGGTACACATTCATGTGGACGTCAAAGGCCAATGGCAATGTCACTCCTGAGGACAACCTTGAGTTCTTTGAGACACGGTCTCTCATTGGTGTTCGGCTCACCAATTCAGCTAGGCTGAGTGGCTAGCGATGACCCACCCCACCATTTCTGCTTCCCCAGGCCTGAGATTACAAGCACATGCCACCACACTCAGCTCTTTACTGGGTTGTTCTGGAGAATGAACTCAGGTCCTCATGCTTAAGCAGCAAGCATTTACCCACTGAGCCCAAGTCTGACACCTTCTGATGGTAAGCCTGATCTGAATAAACACAGTTTGTAGTTCTTCTCTCTCTCACATGCAAATTCATGCCCCACTGTGAGAATGTTTGCTCACAGGGTGTGGGTCCTAACACCACCAGCCACAGAGCACTTGAACACACCTTAACTCTTCAGAAATCTGAAAAACTGTAGATTCTGTGGTACAGCTGAGCTCAACGGTTTCAGATGAGGGAGCCACACCCCTGGGGACAGTAGCCCCTTGGTGCCCATGTATTGTGGCACCTAGAGAAAGTCCCTCTGGGCCCTCAACTTCCAAGTCCACTATGCAGGACAGAGATCTTCACCTCTGTCCTGTACTGGTGACTCTCGGTGCACCCATGAAGGACACCCTTCCCTTCAGCCCACAACATCTCTTTGAAGGATCCTTTCTTGGCCAGAGAGAGGAGCCTGTGTGGGCAGAACTTTCTGCCCCTCCTGCCAGCTCCAGATCATGTCTTCTTAATTACGACAGATTGGCTGAGAGCTTAGATCTGTTCCTAACTAGTTCTTATAACTTAAATTAACCCATCTCTTTTCATCTGTGTGTTTTTATGTGGCTCAGTTACCTTTACTCTGTACTGCCCATGCTGCTTCCTCTCCATCTGGCTGAGGACTCCTCAGGATTCCACCCTTCTTCCCAGTGTTCTCTCTACCCCAAAAATCCTGCCTAACTATTGACTGTTTAGATTTTTATTAAACCAATCACAGTGAACTATCTTCACAGTGTAAAGGAATATTCCACACAAGCCTAGGCCTTTGGAAGAGGAGAGAGGATTCTAGATGCCCAGTGACAGTAGGAAGGTATCTGCCCATCGGGGAGGACAGCGCCTGACAGTGACCTACTGTGAGGGTCACATGTCAACCCAAGCTAGTCTACTGTGAGGGT
>CABHPH010120799.1:0-14887 GCA_902168325.1 Peromyscus nudipes | reverse complement strand
TGACTATTGCTAAAATTCCGTCTATTATTTTTGGTTTATTAAAGATCCCATGTTTACTCTTGCTTGGATCGGTTTTGGTAATTCGTATTTTTCTTGAATGTGACAATTTTTTTTCTAGTTTTTCAAGTTAGTTGCCATCAATTTGTGTATTGTATTCTCTTTCCACATTAATGGCTCCTCTTTTATTTCTCAGTATGTTCCACCCATGCTCCCAATAGTACTTATTCTGTTTTCTTTCTTTTAAAAATGATCATCAAAAAACCAAAACAATACAATACAAAACAGAACAGAACATAACAAACAGCTGGGCAGTGGTGCACACCTTTAATCCCAGCACTTGGGAGGCAGAGCCTGGCATATCTCAGTGAGTTCGAGGCCAGCCTGGTCTACAGAGCAAGATCCAGAACAGGCACCAAAACTACATTGAGAAATCCTGTCTTGAAAAACCAAAAAAAAAAAAATGATCCTACTTGCCAAAGTTTTGTTTAAATTATTATTTCAGAAATGCAAACCTTTTTATTATTATTTTTGAGATTTGCTTAATTTTTAAATTTAACTTTCCTATAACATATTTTGAGCATGTTTGCCCCTCTTTCAACTCCTCCCAGTTCCTCCCCACTTCCCTATCCACCCAACTGCATGTTCTATATTTTTAAACATGTTTTATCTATATATTTTCATTCTATCTCTATTGAGTTTATCTTACTGTCTTCTTTTTACCTTCTAGAGTTGATAGCTATTTAATTTTTAGCTTTATTGATAACATATATGATTTATTTCTAAGTACCACGTAGCCATCTTTAATTTAAAATTATTTTTCTTTATTGTGTGTTTGTATATGCATTTATTACAACTCATATGTACAAGTCAGAGGACAAGTTGGAGAAGTTGATTTCTTCTTCCACCATGTGGATTCTGAGGATTTCAGGTCATCAGGCTTGGCAGCCAATGCCCTTAAACTCTGAGCCATCTTACTGGACCTTAAATTGTTCTTTAAAATTTTTAATGCATAAAATTGATAGGAAGCTGTATAAATAAAAAATAAGCATTTCAATGAATTCTACCAACTTTGACATGTTTGTGTAGCCAGCACCCTTACCGAAGAACAGAGCCTCCCTCTCAGTTGTCATTGCCCCCCTTGTCAGGAGGGACCACTACCTTGAATCAGAACAATATACAAACTGATATTTCCTTATTTTGAACATGATGTAACTGGAATGAAATAGTATAATATGCTTTAAATTTTATTTTATTTGCGTGCATGTGTATGCACACATGTGTATGGGTTTTCACAAGGGCCAGAGGAGTGTGTTGAATCCCCTTGAGCTGGAGTTACAGGTGGTTCTGAGCCAACTGATGTGGGCACTTGGGTCCTTTAGAAGAATAACAAGTGCTCTTAATGGCTGAGCCGTCTGTCCACTCCCTTTATATACATTTGAGTCTGGATTTTATTATTATTTTTACTTAATATACCTATAAGGTCCATTTATATTGTTACAATTATTCAACATCCTAGCAGCATAGTATTTTTCCATAAGAATATGCTATAATTAATTAATTTTATTATTGATGGAAATTTTTATACACAGTTTATAGTTAGAATAAATAAATCTACCTTCAGTCTTCCTGGAACATGTATGCATGCATTTCCATTGTGTATTGCATTGAAGTAGACTTTTTGGATTATGGTGTACATGTGTTATTTTGTAGAACCTCGTGATAATTTTTTTAAGTAGTTATTCTCCCTCCAGCAGTGTATGAGATTTTCATTTTCTCCTTACTAGCACTTGCTATTTTCTGGGGATTTTCATTTTAGATATTCCATTGAATGTGCAATTGCATTATATTCCTGATATGATTTGTTTTCCCCTGATGACTAAGGAAGTAGAGAACCCATTACTACAATTTGGAATCAGTGCTTTATGTTATAGCCCTATCCTAAATACTTTGTAATTCTCATTTTACTTATACTTTAGTCCATGAGTTATTTAGAATTTTGTTCTTTAAATATTTCCAGTTGTTAAAGCTGGGGATGTAGCTCCGTTGGCACAGTGATTGCTTACTCTGCATAAAACGCAGGGTTCAATTCCTAGCACCACATAACCTGGCTACAGTGGCAAATACCTATAATTTCAGCGATAGGACAGTGAAGACAGGAGAATCAGAAGTTTAGGGTCATCCTTGGTTATATACTGAGTTCAGGGCCAGTGTGGGACATATGAAAGCCTATTGCAAAATAATAAACAAACAAATTTCTAGCTGTTAAGAATTTGGGAAACTATCATTTTGTAATTGATCTATTTTAGAGGACAATAAACACAGCATGGGAGACATGTATGTTGTTGATCTAGGCATCATAGCACACATCTGTAATCCCAGCACTCCAGAGGTAGAGGCAAGAGAAGAGGATTTGGAGTTTAAGCTTTGGCTGTGTAGGGAGTTCAGGGTTAGTCTGGCCTACAAGAGTACCTGTCTAAAAATAATGCAAAGAAAAAAGAAAAAAAGGAACAAGAGACACTATCTTTTGCAAATTGAGTAACATTTTCTTCTAGTCTAACCAATGGACATTTTTGTAAATAGTTGTGTATGTTTAAAAAGGAAGCATATTACCTATTTGGTGGATGTAAAGTTCTATATATTGAACTGTTTAATAGTTTTTTACAAGTGGTCCTTGATTCTGGAGGATTGGATTTATAATTTTTGCTCTTACACTAGTGAGAAAGCATAATCATAGGACCATTCTGCTTTTCTGCTTGCAATACACTATTCAGTAAGGAAGGCAAGAGATCCAGAATTTTGGTTAAGTGGGCTTTGTATTGAATGATTTTGCTCAACTCCAGGCTAATGTAAGTACTCTGGGCATGTTCAAGGTAGGCTAAGCTAAGCTAGGATTTTTGGTAGGCTAGGCATTTAAAATTAATTTTAGACCTATTTTCAATTCTTGACGAGCTTATCAAGCCATAACCTTGTTATAAATTGGAAAACACTTGTACTCTTACTTTTTGTCTATCTGATGTTTCAGTTTCTCAGAGAAAATGTAAAAAAAAAATCCCATTGTGATTGCTATTTACAGAAACCACTATTTTTTCTGTGTCAGTTTGTACATTTTGAGCCTCTGTTTGTGGCTACAAAAGGACTCATAACTATCATTTTCTTCTTGGTGGGGTATTTACTTTTGATCTGAAAGATGTTTTTGTTTCAGAATTATTCTTGTTTTGAATTTATATTTTGTTTTTACAAAGTACTCACCCTCTGTTATTTTGTTATAGCAACCCAAATGGACGAAAAGAGTATTATTTAATTTATCATGCCTGGCATTTCATATACCTTTTCAAGCAAAGACCTACATCACTTTCACACTCTGGGAACTGTTTGGTTGTTAGTTCGCCAGTTATCACCTCCTCTCCATATGTCTGTTCTCCCTTTGAACTGCTTTTAGACAGTCGCTCGCTCTTCTGAGTTGGACCTCTATGTCTTTGTACTTTTGTACTCTTATCTTATTAGCTCTTTGAGTTTTCCTGTATAATTTTTCTGTTTAGTCTTACTGGTTAGTCTATTTTATCTGACAACCCTATACATTGATATGTAGCACTTACCTGGGCATATACATACTATTATTATTGTGGCTACTCCCTGCTCATGTCAAGAAGGTGGGAGGGGGTGTACAAGGCAGATTTGATCTTACATAAATGATATCACATGGTTATTCCTGAGTTCTTCCCGTTTTTACTCCATGAGGACGTGGAATACTCCTTTTCCCATTTTTAATGGAGATGTAGGCACGTGACTGGGGCTATAGTTTCTTTCATCAATACCATATTTGGTGTCCTTCATGGATGTTCTTGCATATATAGAACAGTGGACTTGGTGCTGAATGTGGAGACTGCAGCACTTTTAGGTCTTCCATCTTCAAACCAGTGATGGTGGACCTTCGTAACAGGAATCTTAAAGATTCTTATTAATAAAAACAAATCTGGGCCAGGTATTGGGTGAACTGGAAGATCAGAGAACCAGAACAAGCCACAGCTAACCTCACCTGGCCAACTTCTCAGCTGGTCTTGTTTCCTCAGACTGGAAGGTTCTGTGTCCTCATCCGAATGGCTCTCAGATGAACTGTGATGCTAGAAGCCTGAAAGCTTAACCAGCCAAATGCTTCTAGTTTCTAGTCCTCACGCCTTGTATACCTTTCTGCTTTCTACCACCATTCCCTGGGATTAAAGGCTGGCTTTCTGGGATTAAAGGCGTGTGTCACCATGCTTGGCTGTTTCCAATGTGGCCTTGAACTCACAGAGATCCAGAGGGATTTCTGTCTCTGGAATGCTAGGATTAAAGGCGTGAGTGCCACCATTTTCTAGCCTCTGTATCTAGTGGCTGTCTGTTCTCTGACCCCAGATAAATTTATTAGGGTACACAATATTTTGGGGAATACAATACCACCACAGACCTTTGTGTTTCAGCCTACTTTATTTCATGACATGATCATTGGTTGTTGGTTATTTGAAGCTTCATGGAAGGAGGGAATGGAGTAGTTCAAATCATCCTGTGCAGCTGGACTTGAGATGAGAAGTCCATGAAACTTAATAGCAAGTGGCGTCTTGGGCAGGGACAAGCAAGGCATCTGAGACCTGTGACAAAGGAAATAAAGTGTTTATGGACTTTAGAATGAGACACCAGTGCTTAAATCTTCATTATCATTTAGTAGCTTTGTGACATTAGACTAGTTTCTTAGCTCTGCTGGCCTTGTTTTCTCCACTGTAAAATGGGGATATCTTTATTTTCTTGGTACTAACGTGAATACTTCTGATTTGACATATATCTATATCTTAAAATCTATGTGTACAATTAATGTAGATTTTGTTTAATTGATATAAAATCTTAAAGCCAGAGGCTTCTGAGTCAGAACAAGGATTTTATTACTTATTTCACAGGGCTTTGGGAGGCTTTAGTAAGATAATACATGTGACATGCTCAGTCTAGTGCCTAGCCTATAGGTAACTGCTCACTGAGTCTTTGCCAGCGGTCATGAAAGATGGGAATCTTGCCTGGGACTAAGAATGGATTCTGGGGGTTAAGGGTACTCTGACTTAATCACAAACAATAACAATTTGGGGTGCTTATAAAAGTTCATGGAAAAATTGTCTTAATTGGGGAGTAGACTTTAGTGTTGTGCAATTAATGAAATCAGGCTACCTTTGCATAAAGGCACTGTCCTTTTCTTTCTTTCTTTTTTTTTTTTTTGGTTTTTCGAGACAGGGTTTCTCTGTGTAGCTTTGCGCCTTTCCTGGAACTCACTTGGTAGCCCAGGCTGGCCTCGAACTCACAGAGATCCGCCTGCCTCTGCCTCCCGAGTGCTGGGATTAAAGGCGTGTGCCACCACCGCCCGACGCTTTTCTTTCTTTTTGGGTATAGTTTATACTTTTTATCAGAAGTATGCTTATTAAGCATAAGGAAATATATTAGTCACTTTAGGAACACTTGGCTAGTCAGTATCTGCTGCCCTTACTCTGTTCTTTGGATTCCTTAAATTATTTTGAGCAGAAAAAGAGCTTTATAGTAATAATAATTATTATCATCATTATCTTGGTTTTGCTTTTTCTCCTGACCCTTTGCCTCCCTTCTCCCCATTTCCCTGACCTGTCCTTGTGCCCTTTCACTCCACCAGTGACCTTCCTTTCTTTTTTGTGTTTTATGTGTTCTATTGTCTCCTTCCTCAACACCTCTTTTTCCTTGCCTGTGGTCTCCTTTTGTCTTAGAGTTAAAAATCTGGAGGCAGTTTTCAAAGGGAAGCAGGAAGAATGTGCTTACCTTCTTTTCAAGAGTTTACTTGTAACATTGGGAGGGGGCCACACAAGGCTCTAGCTTAGGGCATTTGTATTGAGTATTTATCTGCATGGCATAAAGCCTACAGTGTCAGGAATGATTGCTTTGCTTTCTGCTTTGTGTGATTCCAATCAATAATTACACCTATTGATCAAAGGCATACATGTAAAACATTAATTTACATTGAGCACCTTAACTTCATAAAATGGAACTACTGAATTGACTAAAATTGATTTCCCGTTTGTTTTAAAAAGAAAAAGTCTCAGTGCTGTGGGTATCCTCAGTGTGATTTGGAGCTCAAAGGTGGCTAATTATCCAGCAATATTACAGACCAGAAAGTGTTGTAGCCATTATTAGGGTAAAAATTAGAAACCAGATAGAGGCTGTTCATGTGTCCCTTTTGAAGTTCATCTGCAGAGGTCACTGTTGTTGACCTTGGAGGGAATTCAACTCGAGAAATAGTGCCATTGTCAGTAAAGGTAACTTTCTCAGGAAGAGAATTCCCACAATTCCAAACTATTGTTACTATGCTAGATACCAGTGTCTCCTATGTGCAAATGCATGAACAAACTTCACTAGGCTGGATCAGGGGTGGTAATCTACCGAATTGCTAAAGAACATAATTTGTTTGTGAAGACTTGCACGTACTTTTTAACATAGACTAGGTCATCATAAACCAATATTCAGGGGGATAGGGATCTGACCCTGGTGCATGGGCAGGCTCCTGCGAATCCGGTGTCTGTGGTGTGACACCTTGCACAGCCTTGGTGCAGTGGGAAGGGGCTTGGACCTGCCTAGGCTCAGTGTGCTGGGCTCTGCTGACTCCCCATGGGAGACCTCGATTTGGGGGATGTGGGGATGTGGGGTGGCTTGGGAGAGAGGACTGGGGGTTGGGAGGAGGGAGGAGGGGGCATCTATGGGTGGTATGTGGAGTGAGTAGAAAATTTCTTAATAAAGAAAAATGAAAAGAAAAAAAAGAAAAAAATAAACCAATTTTTACTCACATTCTTGCCATTTTAAACACACATTATTTTGAGAATCCATCTTAATTCACTTCTAATAGTAAATATCATCTATTTGTTCCATTTTATATTGGTCTCTTTTCATTCCTAAATCTAATTCAGATAAAAGCAGTGTATTTATTCTTTTTTTGTTTCATTGACAATGCACTCCCCCCCCCATTGGAAAAACATTCCTCTGCTACAAATTCTTACCCTGAAAGGAAAGAGATGCCATGATAGAGGGAGACCTCATGGGAATAGGGAGAAACAGGGTGCTAGGGAAGTTGACAGGAATCCACAAGGATTACCTCCACCTTAGACTACTAGCAATAGTGGAGAGCGTGCCTGAACTGGCCTACTCCAGTAATCAGATCGGTGAATACCCTAAACTGTCATCATAGAGCCTTTCTCCAGTGACTGATGGAAGCAGGTGCAGAGATCCACAACCAAGCACTAGGCCAGCTCCAGGAGTCCAGTCAAAGAGAGAGAAGAGGGATTCTATGAGCAAGGGAGGTCAAAATCATGATGGGGAAACATACAGAGACAACCAAACCAAACTAGTGGGAACTCATGAACTGTGGACCAATAGCTGTGGAGCCTCCATAGGACTGGACTAGGCCCTCTGCATAGGCAAGACAGTTGCATAGCTTGACCTGCTTAAGAGGCCCCCTGGCAGTGGGATCAGGATCTGTCCCTGGTGCATGAATAGGCTTTTTGGGCCTATGGTGGGATACCTTACACAGCCTTGGTGCAGGGGAAGAGGCTTGGACCTGCCTCAACTGAATGTACCAGGCTCTGCTGACTTCTCATTGGAGGCCTTGCCTTGGAGGAGGTGGGAATGGGGGTGGGTTGGGGAGCAAGAGGAGGGAGGAGAGGGAGATCCGTGGTTGGTATGTAAAATGAATAGAAAATTTCTGTTTTTATTAAAATTTTTTATTCATTTTACATACCATTCAAAGATCCCCCTCTTCCCTCCTCCTGCCCCTCCAGCTTCTCCCTCCCAACCCACCCCACCCCCCCATTCCCTCCTACAAGAAGGTAAAACCTCCCATGAGGAGGTAATTTAGTAGAGGCAAGTCCAAGCCACTCCCCCTGCCTCAAGGCTGTGCGAGGTATCCCATCAAAGGTAGTGGGCTCCAAAAAGCCTGCTCATGCACCAGAGATGGATTCTGATCCTACTGCCAGGGGGCCCCTTAAGCAGATCAAGCTGCACAACTGTCTCGCTATGCAGAAGGCCTAGTCCAGTCCCATGCAGGCTCCACAGCTGTTGATCTAAATTTCAGGAGTTCCCACTAGTTTGGTCTCTGTCTCTGTAGGTTTCCCCATCATGATCTTGATGCCCCTTGCTCATAGAATCCCTCTTCTCTCTGACTGGACTCCTGGAGCTCGGCCTGGTGTTTGGCTATGGATCTCTGTATCTGCTTCCATCAGTTACTGGAGAAAGGCTCTATGATGACAGTTAGGGTATTCACTAATCTGTGGTTGGTACATAAAATGAATAGAAAATTGCTTAATAATTAAAAAAAGAAAAAGAAAAAAAGGAAATGAAATATGGTAAAGTGGAAGTGATGGGTTCACTAGAAGGAAGTCGAGCTTTGGGATGGAACACCCAGATTCTTTAAGATTAGGGCATTTTCAAAAATCAAATTTTGGTAGTAAAACAAATTATCTTGAGTTAGTAGCTACCAGATGTAACGGGAGTTCAGGAAGGCTTCTGATGAGGGTGGTTAGAAGAGTTAGAGATAGCATCCAATCTAGAGAAAGGAATGAGGAAATCAGAAAATGGTGAATTAATTATTATCTTTGCTCTGGGGAGCTGAAAAGAGATAAACTATGCCTGTTGCTGGTATCAAAAATTCCGTTTAGTTGTTTCCCAACTCCATTTGGTAGAGACTTAGGGTCCTGTGAATCAGTCTCTGGAGCTTCTGGGGGAAGGTGGAGGAGGTAGAGTTTGTGAGATTAGAGGTTCTATCTTTGTTTCAAGCAATGGCCCTATGTCATAATTGTGAAAATTATCCATAAATAAACTCACAGAACTTTGCTTGATTCAGTGTTTCTTGGTGTAAAAAGAAGCCCCAATATAAATACACAGAGTCCATTTATCTGACGCCACTCCAGGTGCAAGATCTCTTGAGCGAGCAACCAAAGCCATCTTTTTTTTAGTCTTTGTTTCTCAAAAATTATATCTATGATTGATTGCATTAAGTTTCCCTAATTCATTACATCAATCAGTAGTGCATTGGCTTCATCATTGACATGTTTTGTCCTATTTTGCCTCCTGCTTACCCTTATTTTTTCTCCTTTTGTAGTGTGTGTGTGGTGGGGTGGATAGGGTCTCACTAATGTAGCCCTGGCCATCCTGGAGCTTGCTATGCAGATCATGATAGTCTCAAACAAACTTGTGATCCTCCTGATTCTGCTACCATGTTTGGCTCCTTTGGCTCACTTTGCTCTCTTCTCTTGTTCTTTGTCCATATCCAGAAGAGCATGCTTATGCTAGCTAGCTGGATTTATTCAAGAAACACAAGAAAAGTGCCACACCATTCCTCATACAAATTTAGTCTGTTCTAGAACAGCAAGAAGCTATCTGATCTCTGGACAGGAGTGAGATTAGCCAACACTTGTCCTTTGGCCTGTAAGCTACCCATAGGCCCAAGAGCAAGCCAAGCTAAGATCCTAACATCCTAGTTAACCTACAGACTTGAAGAAATGCTCATTGTTTTCAGCCACCGAGTTTTAGGGGTAGTTTATTGTATAGCCTTATTGAGTAAATAAAACTCAGTCTTTGAAATTTAATTCCAATTAGCAACAAACCTTCTCTAGCAACTCTTCTAGAAGAGAAGATTCCTCTCTCATGTTTCCTAATATTGCTTAATAGCTACCTGTGCTGTTTGTATTTTTGCTTTTCTGCACTATATGGGCACCATTGATTTCAAGAAGCTGTTGTGTGAAAGAAATCTTGTTGTCTCATGAATCACTGATAATAAAGTGTGTTGCTTAGAATCAATGATACACCATAATGAGCACTTCACTTTCAACTCTTAGTTCTTCAACAAAATTATCCTTAAGAATGAAGCCACGGGGGCTGGAGAGATGGCTTAGTGGTTAAGAGCACTGGCTGCTCTTCCAGAGGACAGGGGTTCAATTCCCAGCAACTACATGGCAGCTCACAACTGTCTGTAATTCCAGTTCCAGGAAATCCAATACTCTCACAGATATGTGTGCAGGCAAAACACACCAATGTACATAAAAGAAAAATAATAAATAATTTTGGGGTTGGGGATTTAGCTCAGTGGTAGAGTACTTGCCTAGCACATGTAAGGCCCTGGGTTCAGTCCTCAGCTCTGGGGGAAAAAAAAAGAATGAATCCATACATGGTAGCACATACTTGTGATTCTAGTCCTAGCGAGGTGGAGAAGAGAGGATCCCATATTCAAGCCCAACATGTTGTATGCATGCAGTCTGACCTCTAAGAAAGAAAGGAAAGGAAAGGGAAGGAAAGAAAATAAATGAAAAGAAAACAAAAAAAAGAAAAGAAAAGAAGAAGATAGATGTTTTCCCCCTTGCTTTCAGGAGCTGGAGAACTAGCATAGTTTTGGAGGAAGGAACCTGACATTTGTTCAGATTCTGGCACCTTTGTCTCATGACTGGGATATGTGTTATAAACTCAGTGAACCTTAGTTTTCTGTCTGTAAAGTAGGGATAGCGATAGCACTAATGTGAAAGCATCATTGTGAAAATTTACTAGATCATGTAAAGGTTGTGTTTGTGATTTAAATACAACAATTAATTTTTAATTAATATAGGCTCAGAAGATTATATTCCAAAGTTGCTAAAATATTTTACACATACAAAAGTATAAGGTTCTTCTACCTCACTCCTGTCCCCCAGGCGATCACCCCCCCCATACCACCACATCCATCAATTTCTTGGTTGTTTCCTTTTTTACAAGAGATATTCATACGAATCACTTCACAGATAACTAGTTTCTTTCTGCCTCCTTTCAAATCCAACAGCATGTAGTAAAGAGCTGGGCCCTTTGCAAGGATCAAAGTGTGATTGTCCACTACTATCTAGAGCTTTACACAGAAATAGGTAGCAGAGAAAATTGGACTGGGTAGAGTAACACCAGATGCTTCTGGGGGAAAGTGTTTGTCAGTCTATCTTTAGACAATTGCTTCTTTTTCCACAAGAGCCAAGTACAGAAAAACTTCAATTAACAGAAGGCTCATTACTTGGGTACAAGTTAATATAAGTTTTACTGTTCCCAGCACTTCTTCAAAAGTGCTGAGACAGGGAATGCAGACTTCACTTATCCCAACTGAAAAGCTAACCAAGCAGAGGAAACCAAACTAATAATGTGGCTGATATTGTCAACTGCTATACATACACACATAGAGGAAACCTGTATTGACATAATAATAATAAATATGTAAAGAAAGTCCGTGGTTTACCAATAAAATCATTTACCATGTTGCTGACTTTACTAGAAAATGATGCTTTATTACTAGTCTCTCAATTTGATTGATACCTAATTAAAAATTCACTAGGCTCAACTTCAGCTACCTCAAACTATATTAAAGTCAGTGCTGTGTCACTGGAGGCATAATATCGTTTAAAGTCAAAGCAAGCATGATCATTTATTAAAGCTTAAGGAAAGAGTTCTGAAAATGACAAAGTTACACATAATCTGTGGCCACACAGAGAGAAACAGCGGAAGGACCTAGGAAATCAGGCAGGGATCATCTCAGTACTGGCTCTGTTACAGTAGAATTGCATGGTCTGGAGTAAGTCACTCTTCCCTGTGCCCTGGCTTATCATTGGAACAATGAAATAAATCTTTATTTCTTACCTCATTGGGGTTTTTGCTAGACCCAGTGAGTAGATGTACATAAACCAGTTCAGAAGGTATAAAGCAATACCCACATATAGTGCCAAAAGCTTTCAATAAAAAAAAATTGATGCATGGTCTCATGTATCCCAGGTTGGCTTCTAACTCACTCAATAGCCAGAATTAACCTTGAATTGCTTATCCTCCTGCCTCCACCTCACAAGTGCTGGGATTACAGGTGTTTGCCAGCACATCAAGTTTATGTGATGTTAGAGATCAAATTTAGATCTTCGTGCATGTTAGGCAAGCATTGTATAACTGAGCTACATCTCCAGGCCCCCAGAAGGTTTCAGAGTCCACTTACTATGTGTTCAGGGTAGCGTGGTGATAAGAATACATATAGCACAAACTAGAACCTCTGCCTTCCAGATGAACTAGCAGAGAATTAACACTACTGTGGTGTATTAATAAAGCCAGGGGTAAAATATAGGCAGTAAAAGTGGCACCCATCCCCCTTTATTCTCTTAACACTCGCTTCTCTGTTAGATGTCCAGATATCACATGGAAGGCCTTGGGGTTGAGGATGGGTGGTAGAACAAATTATTAGAATTGTTCCATGTGAAGAGAGGATTTTTGTCAAGGCACAGACTTGCTATCAGAAAGGTGAGGTATGGTAGAAAAGAGAAAATGGATCTTTTGCTTAAATGCTGGATCCTGCCAAAGGTAGGAAGGGAAAACCTTCTAAGGCTAGAAAGCAAATGAGATGACCTCAGAATGCTAAATTAAGGAAATAAGGACTTCACATAGTTTGGAGTGAATATAGATCTAATTACTGAAAATAGTATTCTAGGCCAAATGTGTAGAGATGTTAAAGAAATGCTGACATGCAGACAGAGATCTCAGGGTTTAAGCAAAGCTATGAATATTCAGCTAACTCACACATGTCTGGAAGGGTGGAGATATGGGCAGATAGGTGTTGGTTTACAGGAAGCAGAGGGTTTGCTGAACAAATCACTACGACTCTTAGCCAAGAGCGTTCTATGGCTTTCATAGTGGCTCATGCGAGTTAAATGTTAAGTTTTCTGGAAAATTTACCAACTGTTTTTTAAATACAACTAAGTTGGGGCTTGGGAGATGGCTCAGTGAGTGAAATCCTTGTTGTCCAAACATGAGGACTAAGTAGGTTTCCTTAGCACTTACTTACAAGCTGGCCATAGCAGCGTACATCTGTAGCCTCAGTTCGGGGAGGAGGAGGATGGAGACAGGAATCCTGGCGGCTTGCTAGTCCAAAATGGCAAAGTTCCAGGTTCACTGAGACACCCTGGCTCACAAGAAAGGCGGAGATTGATAGAGGAAGATACTTGACAGTGACCTCTGGCCATAAGCATATGTACTTGTACTCATGTGTATATACATGTACACATACATGTATACCATACAT
Organism: Peromyscus nudipes; assembly: GCA_902168325.1. Classification (NCBI taxonomy): domain Eukaryota; kingdom Metazoa; phylum Chordata; class Mammalia; order Rodentia; family Cricetidae; genus Peromyscus; species Peromyscus nudipes. The sequence continues at coordinate 1,794 of CABHPH010120799.1, read as the reverse complement.
ATAACAAAATTATATAAACATGGTTAAATTGCATAAAAAACAAACATAACAAATACTCAAAACCACCACTGCCTAATTATTTGATTTTATGCATATATATGCTCCTGTTTTTCTTTTGATAGAAATATGTACAATAGTATGCTAGTGCATATATTCAGTGATTTCAATTATAAGCTTGAGATTGGCCATGATAAGACTATTTACACCATGGAATTAACAAGCATTGCACATCAGTATATTTTCCTCCTGAGAGCTAGTTGTTGAGCATTTAGCATTTGGCCACTGGGGAATAAGGAGGTAGTTACTTCCCCATTAGAGTAGTACTACAATCATTTATTTGGAATCCCAGCTTATCCTGTATTTACCAATCAGCTGTGTCGCTTTAGGCACTAAGAAGCTCAGTTTGTTGCAAAGTGAGGAGGATGCTAGCAGCTACACAGAAACGTTGTTAGTAGATATGGTAGCATAATAGTTAACATTGCTGGTAAAAACTTGGGGACTTGAACAATAAGCATTTATTACGCATGCGCCTATGAATCAACTGGTTTAAGTTGGGTTTGTTCATGTGTTGGTGCTTGCTCTAAGTCAGGTAGGCCACTCTATTCGTCTTTAAAAATATTTAATATTTGTACATGTATATAATATGTTTTGATTATATCTACCCCAAATCCCACTCCTGATTTCTCCCGCACCCCACTCAGTTTCCCCTACCAATGTAATAGGCTCTCTCTTTTTTCTTTTCTTTTTTTGATATTCATTTGACCCACTTGGTGTTACATATACATGCATGGGAACTGGATCATGGGTAGTTTTTCAGGGACTACATTCCTCTAGAAAATGGATTCTCCCTTCCTCAGCAGCCATCCATTGCCACTAGCTCCTCAAATAGGGCTGGGACTTCATGAGCCCCTCTCCTATATATGCTGGGAGTTTGGCTGGCTTAATCTTGTGCAAGTCTTGTTCATGCAGTCCCAGCAGCTGTGAGTTCATGTTTGGCAAATATTGTTTCACTGAAGATGTCTACTCCCTTTGACTCTTACAACTTTTCTTCCCCCTCTTCTGAGATGATTTTTGAGCCTTGGAGGAAGGGGGTGTGATGTGGATGTCCTATTTCAAGCTGAGAACTCCATATTCTCTTATTCTCTGAATGTTGACAATACAGGTGTTTGTCTCTGTAATCACTGCCTGTCTAATGCGGGTTGAGAGATGAACTCATGCCTATTTTCCCACCAATAACATATTTCCAGCTATGTTAAAGACTACATTTCCCAGCCAGTTTTGTTATTATGTGTGACCAATGTGACAAAACTCCTGCAAACAAATTATCAGTGGCATGGTATCTTATGTCTGTAATCACAGAACTCAGGAGGATGAGGTAGGAAGTTTTCCATAAGTGTGAGACCAGCTCCACTTTGTAGTAAACTATAGGGTTGTCAGGACTGGAGTGAGATCCTATTTCAAAAACAAAACAAGTTCCCCCAAACAAAAATCAAACAACAAGAGCAATCTAAGAATGAATGATGGCGTTCCCTCACTCTCTGATAATGAGAGCATAATGGATAGCCAGCCAACTAGGACTATGAGCTAGCAATGGGAGTGGAGTAGAAGGCTCTGACAGGGAGAGATGGGGAAATTGAAATAGAGGTCTGTGACACAGTGGGGTATCTTATTAGTTCTACTAAAATAAGGGAGGAAGTGAGATTCTTATGTTGTTTAAGACATTATTACTTTTTGTTTGTGTTTTTTCCAGGCATAATGAATTCTTACCAGGGATTACCTAATAGGTTAATTTTG
>CABHPH010120798.1:0-11294 GCA_902168325.1 Peromyscus nudipes | reverse complement strand
AAGTCACGTCATCTGAATGTTGCCATGGCTAAGGGAAGGAATCCCACGGTGAGGAAACAAAACTGCGTTGTGATTCAAAGGCTTCCACTGAAAAAGTGGCTGAGGGTTACTTCTCACACTCCACTGGCCAGTGTAACCCCCAACAGGAGGCAAAATGCATTCAGACCACAGGAAGTGACACTATAGAAGCAGAGTATTGCTGATAAGTCTTGATGACTACCTGTCAATCCTGGGCATTTGGAAAGCTTCAGTCTGAAGGCCTGTGCTGCTCTTGTTCCAGTTATAGAAGGAAAACAGAAAAGAAAAGGATTCTTAGAGTAATGGAGCAAGTTGGATCCGCAGGTGTAATGGTGTCCTGTGGAGAATCTCTGCAGAATCCCAGGGGCTCGAGGAGGACCCTGGTGAAAAAGAGTGATGAGGCAGGAGAAGGGTGCTGGGCTCAGACATGTGAAAAGCAGCTATATCCATTTTCCTGCAGTTGGTGTAATTTCATCCTTGTTCAGGACAGAAAAGAATTTTACCATGTATATCAACTACATTTTCATTATCAGTTCCTCTGTGGGCAGACACCTAGGATGGTTCTATGATTTTTGCTACTGTGAAAAGTGCTACAAACAATACTGATATGCACATGTTTGTGGAAAACTGACCTGAGGTTCTTTGGGTGAATACCCATGAGTGGTGTGGCTGAGTTATCTGGTTTGTCTAGCATTCAGTTTTCAAGACATTTTGTCTCACTTGCAGGTCCTAGGTTGTATTAGATGTGTCAAGTCATACATACAGATGACATGAAAGTAGCAGGGAAGCATTCTGGGAAAACTGGAGTCAAATGACGGAAGGGGTGATGAGAGCCATTAGGTTTGGAACCGAAGAATCAAAGACACATAGCATGGTGCACAAGCTGTGGTTTCTTTTTGTGGTATTGTGCGGGTGTGTATGTATGTATGTGCATATGTGTGCATATGTGCTCGCTTGTACTGGTGCATGTGGAGGCCAGAGGCTGTCAATCTCTTCTCTCCTTAGTTTTTTTTTTTTTTTTTTTCTGAGATGGGGCCTCTCACCCAGCCTGGAGTTCACTGTTTTGGCTGCAATGGCTGGTTAGCAAGTCCCTGGGATCTGCTTGTCTGCCACCTAGCTCTGGAATTGCAGTCACACAGCACTCTTGCTTAGCTTTGGCATGAGTTCTCAGGACCAGATCAGGGTCTCATGCTTGCACACAGCAAGTACTTCTAATCGAGCTTTCTTCCAACCCCAGGAGATTATTATTTGCATAATTACTCCTCAGAAATGGTGCTGGGTCAAAGGGCATGTGCAAAAGATTTGACATCATATTTCCAACATTCCAAAAGTCTTAGCACAATGTATACTTCACAGTTCTTTCCTGTGGCTTTATTTTTCCCTCTCTGCCAGAATTACTTAACAGATCAAACTATTTACCATGTCTTTCTGCCAAGCATTTGGATATTGAAATGGAGATTATCATTTGCACTCTTGGGGAGTCTCGGGCAATTTTCAGATAACTGGTGTGACAATAGAATGAGTGTCCCATAAAGTTGTCCTTTATCACTCAGCGCATGCTCTTTCAAGCACTTCTGGTTTCAGTAGTCATGTGTTTAATGATTGCTACATACTGAACTGGCTTGCTAAGTGACAGGGTAGTTGCATAGCAGCCTCTGTCTGCCTCCTATTGAGTGGCCGTCCTTGATCTGTTTAACTTCTGCCTGGTGACATTCGCAGGGGCATATTCAGGGTCTCTCTACTATGTCTCAGGCTCATCTAATCTTTTCACAGTGTAGATTGCTGACATCCTAACAAAGCCTTTCAGGTCATTTTTCAGCTCTACAAAAGGATGTCAGCTTTCTTCTCTCAAATCTGATGGAATGCTGCTCGCATTGGGCTGTCAATAGGCAGATATCGACTGGGAGCACATCCAGCTGTCTGGCTCTCAGACTTAACGGTCATCACAGAGCAGGGAGGCTTCTGTAGGTAAACAGTCCTCTTAATCACATTTGGATGATTGTACATGGTGAGGAAATTCTGACAATAAAAAGATCTACTTCAAAGTATCTTTCACATCTTTATCTCAGGTTTAACTTATATATTGACTTTATTATATGAGTTCTTATCAAGATTGGCATTCTTTACTCTCAATACTAATAGCAGATGGTTTACAACTTTAAGAGGACAAGAAAAAAGAAGAGAATGAAGGAGCAAAATGAGCAGAAGGAGGAACAGAGAAAGAAAGAAGGTGAATGAGAGGAAGAGAAAAGAAGGAAGGAAGAAGAGGAGCAAGAAGAGGGAGAAGGAAAGAGGAAGGAACAGGATGAAGTGGAGAAAAGGCAAGAACAAAGAAGCAGAAGAGAAGGAAGAAGTGTGTGTGTGTGTGTGTGTGTGTGTGTGTGTGTGTGTGTGCATGCGCGCTGGCACATGTAGACAACACTGTTGATGTCCAGAGTCTACCCCAATCATATTTTGAGACAGAGTCTCTCACTGAACCTCAGGTTCACTAATTTCTCCTAGACTAGGAAGCCAGTAAGCTCCAGGGATCCTCCTGTCTTCTTCCTCCCCAGCCCTGGTGTTAGCTGCCCACACCCCATTATCTATTTTTTATAGTGTGCTGGAGATTGAATACAGGTCCTCAAGCCTGTAGAGCAAGTTCTTTTGTAATGAAACAACCCATCTCCCTCCAGAACTGATCTATTTCCCAACATATAGTAGATATCTGATCTTTGACAGATGCTGAAAAACATGAGTGAGCTTGTGATACTGCACACACCATGATGCTCTTTTACTAGGCTAGGAATGCTGTTCCTGGGAAAGGGAGAGCATTTCAGAACAATGGAGGCTTCAAAAGAGACTTGAAGGATGAAAAGGAGCCGAATAAAAAGAGGGAGTCAGCAGGATGACTTTACATACTAGTAAAGGTTCTTGCTTGGTCAAGCATGATGACCTGAATTTGACCCCCAAGACTCACATGGAGAAAGGAGATAACTGATTTCTGTAAGTTGTTTTCTGTCCTCTGACTCTCTTAATTACACACACACACACACACACACACACACACACACACACACACACACACACATAGTGGGTAGCCATTGCAGCTTTGATCTGGAAGTTCCAACCCCCATTGAGGCTTTGGTAACTGTCACACCTACAAGATGGGGCAAAGAGAGGACCCTGAAGACCCAAGATCTGGATACGCCATCTCTCTCTCTCTCTCTCTCTCTCTCTCTCTCTCTCTCTCTCTCTCTTATTTCCTGGACCCTGGACACTGGAGGTAGACTGAGGAGAAGAACACCGCCGGACTGCGCTGTGTCTTTCCCAGACCCTGCAACCTACCTATCCCTTCATTTGTAAGTTACGCCACTAAATAAATCTCCCCTTTAACTACGTGGAGTGGCCTTAATAATTTCACCAATACACACACACGATAAGTAAATTATTAAATACATGTAATAAAATTATTTTCAAAGAACAAACTTCTGGCAGAAGAACTGCTGCAAGCCACAGGAAAATGTAACAGAATCCAGCTACTATCACAAAAGCTATTACTTGGAAAAGTCAAGGACTTCTCCAAAGGTCAAGCCATGGCTTAAGAAGTCTTGGTGGGATTTTAGCTTATATATATATATATATATATATATATATATATATATATATATATATATATAGGCTAGTCTCTACAGTGATTTTCTTGTAATACTATGTGTGCTTCTAAGAACTCCTAACAGTGTATTTATCTAAAATACCTATCAAGCATCCAAGGCCAAACCAAAGAAACATCTGTCTCCTAGTCAAGAGGATAGCATTATTTCTTGCACAATTTAGGGTGAGACCCTCCTTTTTTACAGCCTTACTAAGAGACTCCTAATTTCTTACCTAACCACTTCTAGGAATGTAGATTGAGCACATAAAGCACTCATTTGGGTTGTAAAAGAAAGCCTGAGACCACTGCCTGAGGAAAATTCTTACCTGCCTTTATGACCCTGTAGGAATTCAAGCCTGGTGACCTTGCTCTGCCAGAGGATCACTATGGCTTGGCTTTATAACTGAACATCTCAGAGACAGGGGACTGAGGTGTAAGGAGAATGAAGAGAGGATATTGAGGATTTTGGCTGGAGAGGATTTTTGACTATAGAACTGGAGGTCAGGACGGAAGATGAGGAAGAGCCAGATGGGAAAGTACTAGATGGGTAAGAATGAGATGAGAAGGACCTAGATGAGGCAGAACTAAGATGAGAGAATTAAGATAGAACTTAGAAGGGACAACAGATGAAGGCAGAGACAAATCAGGCAAGAAAGGAGCTAGGCTTGAGTACAGAGCTGTAGCTGTGTAGATAGGATTTTATCCCAGAGGAATAAAGTAGATGGACAAAAAGCATGGTGTACTTAGATTCATTTCCAGGTGAAAATAGTTCTTGCCTTTCGTAGTTTGTCTTCTGAGCCCCTAGGAAGTATATTCTTAAGGTTGGTCTTTTAATAATATACAGGAAAGAACAATCATGCAAAGGTTGAATAGCTTGGAGTTTGGTCTTCATACAGCAAGGCTCTCAGGCATCTAGCCTAGCAGGAATCCAATAGGAAGTGGTCAATAAGTAACTGCTGGAAGTGTGAGCAGAGTGAGCAGGGGCTAAACTGATTAGGAACACCCTGCTGGGCAGGGCAACTAGAGTGCAATCATAGGTTGCTTTCACTTTAGTGCTGGGAACAGACTTGCTGGTATTTTTGATGTTGTTGCTTGTTTTATTATCAATCTCTTTTGGAAAGTACAGCTCTGACAGCATAGTCAAACTTGTCCCCCCCCCCCCCCAGCACAAGCAGCAAATAGTGGGAGTCAGAGCATGCTAGGAAGAAAAGATCCCATGGGAAAAGGTGCATCTAGCACTGGACCTCACTCATCTTCACACAAATTTCAGGTAACACACAGGAGGGTTGCTTTCCATTTCCCCAACTTAGGAGGGTTCTTAGATGAAGAAGGTAGTGACTGAATCTTCAGGTTTGGCTTGATGTGGGAGACTTGTATCAAATTCAGGTCTCCCAGCTCACAAGATACATAACACAGATGAAGCTGTGTGCATTTAACATGCTTTATCTTCCATATCTGTGATATATGACTAGTAATAGGAGCTTCTGGTGGAATGAATGGAATGCCTAACAAGTGCAAAGCCATGTTAACTGCTAGAGTGAATAGGACATATGTAGAAAAGGGATGAAGTTCAGGAGATGCCATTACTGGTTCATTCTGGCACAGTCTTTGCCAAGAGAAGTAACTGCTATAGCTGAAAAAATTCAGGGAGATCCAAAGGGAAGTGTGTAATTAAAAAGTTTATGGCTGCTGACACCCCTCAAGTAGGTTAAATCAATAGAGTGTTGAAGGTCAAAGAATAGATTTTGAGAGTTAAATACCTTTTTATATATGTTCTTTTTGGGTGGGTGGATATATGTACATGCATATGGAGGGAAGAAGTCAACTTCCTGTGTCACCCTCAGATGTGGTCCACCTAGTTTTGTAAGGCTGGTCTCCTCCTGGACTGGAACTAAAGTATGCTGAAGTGGCTGGCCAGTTACCTCAGGGCTCTATCTGTTTCAGCCTCCCCAGGGTTGGAGTTACAAGTGTACACTATCATAGCCAGCTTTTTCAAATATGAGTTCTAGGCAAGGGCAAGAACATTATCCATTGAACCACTACCTCAGCCTTGGCAACAGAAACATTCCCAGGGATAGAAGAGATCCATGTAGACCAGAGACATAGCTTCACAGATAAAATGGCTGCTAACCCAAATCCAAGTCCTGACAGGCCATGAGAAATTCTGAATGTGGAGGGAGATAGCTAACATGCTAGCACTCCTGTAGCAAAATTAGCAGAAGACAGAAGAACTTTCCAGCTTCTGAGCTGGGAATATGCAAGAGGCTGTGCAAAGGCAGAAACATCTCAGCCTCATCAAGGTCAAAGGTGAGAACTGATTCCCCAAAGTGTTACCTACCTCCACAAGTGAGCAGTGGCATGTGAGCATCTGAACATCGATGGTGCCGCTCTCCCCCTTCTCCACCAGATGAAGATTTTTTAAAAGAAGAGATACATGTGACACACAGCAGGGCAGCGGTGATAAAATGTTAAAAGTAAGTTAAGGAAGAGATGTAAGATGTTGTCCCCAGAAGAAAGAAATTTGGAGGTCCTGTTCACAGAGGTTGTAGGTCATACCTCTTACCATAAAAGATAGCAGTTGTGGATGACTAGGTGGATGTTGACAAAGTTTAGAGAAGATCCCAATGAGCCAAAGGAAAATGTAGAGGAAAAGTGAGTTTGTGCCTGCAGCTAGGGCGACACAGCTGGCGTAAGGATGACTGGCATTGGCTGGTCTAAGAAAACAGACAGAATGAGACCTTCCGTTATCTTCAGGATGCAAACCATTCAGAGTCTTCCCTGACATGAGAAGTGAGGCAAACCCTGACTTCAGCCTCTGCCCCTAGGAACAACCAAAGGTAGTTCCTTTCGTTCTCATTCATGAGAAAAGGCCAATAAAATGCTAACAAGCAGCTTTGCAAGGCTGCTGGTGGGGGAGTGCACAGGAACACCTGCCTGCAAGGAGCTTGTTACTCCACCAAGAGAGGTCAGAATGTGTTCAGCTGGATAGGAAGAGCTCTTAGAGAACCGGGTCAAGGTCTGGGCTTGGGTATCAAGGTCATGTGAAGTCACTGACAAGGGGGAGAGCCGTGCTGGGAAGAACTGAGTTAAGACTGACACACAGGGTGTGTGGTTGACTCTCCGTAGCACTGACCTAAGGGAAAGGAGTAGACATTGACTGAGCACACTTCAATGTCACCTGGGTTTTGGTTTTGATTTTTTAGCATAGTATTTCCCCCATATTCATAAGATAAATTCTAAGACCTCTGCTAGATCTCTGTAACCATAGGCAGATCCAAACCATGTATGTAAGAGGCTTTTTCCCATACATGTGTATCTGTTACCAGAGCTGTTAGTGTTAAAGTCTGAGGCCTGAGAGCCCCCTGATGAGCCCAAGTTGGCCACCCATTTTCAACAGGCCAGTTTAGGAGACAAATAATAGAAGCAGAGAAGGGAGACTTACTCGATGTGGTCATGTTGAGAATAGGAACAAGGAGGCCCAGTGCCCCCTGAAACCCTTTTTCAGGGTCCTGACATGAGGTGCAGGTTTGAGTAGAGAACGGGAAGTATGCATAGCTGAGCTGTGCTGGTCAAGGTGTGGCCTTCACCCTTACCCCTACCTCAGTCTCTCCTGCAGGGAGGTTTGATGAATTGTCAGAACAGTGTGACTTCTCTGTCCTGGAGACAAGGACTTGTGCAAGCCTTGAGCCCTTTCCATCTTGCAGCATGAAATTCCTATAGAACTCTCAGTTTCTTGGGGACCGTTCTCTCTGTTAGATGGATAGGAAAAGGAGGGGCACGAAGGTCCCTGTAAAATATCGTCATTCCTGCTAGGAGGGAATGATACCAAGGTAAAGTTTAATTTATAAAATAGGTTCAGGAAGGGACTATGACAATTGGGGGGAAGGTAAAATAATTATGACAATGCACTGTAATAAATTTATTTAAAATATAAGAATTGATTATTTCTTAAATTTTTCATGTAACTTTTTCAGACTGTTGTTAGGCACGAGCAACAGAAATCTCAGAGGGCACAATTCCAGTGAAGGGGACAACTCATGTCCTGAGACTCCTAAAATCCTGCAACTTAATGTCTGAGCAGGTTAAACTGTGGAGCCTGTCCCCAGCCTGCAACTTCACATATTCCAATACCTTGTCCAGAAACACTGCTTATTTGTACATGAAAACTGTACATGGCCTGGTCAGACCTGTTCGGAGTTCCGGCTTCCTCGGCTCCTCTTATGCATTTTTCTACCATGGTAAACAATTAATAAACATAAATGTCGTTTACATGGGAAAATATTTAAAGCTACAAAACTAGAGGAAGCAGAATTTAAACTCAGTGGCAAGTGAATTAAAAGAATTTTTCTCATTAAAACATTTCTACAAAGAAGGAAGAATGATGCTAATTATTATATGGGTCACAGCAAGATTTACCAACAACATCTATGCCGTGTTTCTTATTAAAGACTGGAAGCAGCAAGGCAGGGTATTCACCTGGGATGGACTCTCTCCCTTTTGAAGACATCACACTCATTTTCTGGTTTCCCACATCATCTCCTGCATGTTAATTAGTTCCTTTGGCTCTGTCCTTCCTCTTTCGCTGTACATCTCCCTCCTCCTCCCCCATCTTGTGTTCTATTTTGTTGAAGATACAAGAAAGTTAGCTTCAAATGAATGCATTGAATTAGCATCTGAGAAATGCAATCATTAATCTTGACTCATAGAAGCAAGAAAGCACCCCAAATTTAGAGATGAGAATTAACTGAAAGCAAGTCAGTTGTTGATGTCACATCATTTGGAGTACGTTGATGTTTATTGTGAACATTGGGCAAGAACTGTGAGTATTTGTTCTTCTCATATATTTCAATCAATAGAAGAGTACATGCCAGAGAAAAGCAAATTTCCAGGGTGCCCCATAAGTGAGAACTAATCTAGGCTAGTGGAAAAGTTCCATAGGTTTGAATCCCCAGAACTCACATAAAACCAGATGAAAGTTAAGAGGCAGAGGCAGGAACCTTCTGGAACCTCACAGGCCAGATGCTCACCTACTGTACACAGCAGAAAAACAACAAAGATATGCTGTCTCAAACAAGATGGAAGGTGAAGGACGAAAACGGAGGTTGTCATGTAACCTCCTCATGTGTGCCATGATGTCCACACACACATTGCATACAGACACACACACACACACAGCATTGGTATACTCTCATATAATATTCTCCTTTACAGATATAAAAAGAAGTGATCTGGAAGATCCAGCCATATTGAACACAATATGTGAGGTTTATCATCCCTTTGGACTCAGACAGATGAAGGTTGGAGGTGTCATTTTTCATTCAATAATCTCTTAACTTCACCCAGTTTCCATTCCTTCCTTCTAACACAATCCTCTACACAGACTCTTTGGAATAGAAATAGAAATGCACAGAAACAAGTAACACAGTAGCTAGTATCTGATATTTCCATGTTAAATTCCATCGATTGTGTATTGTAGACTCAAGTGCATCAAACTTCATGAATATTTTCCATGGAATAGACAACTAATGATTGACATATTCCCAGATGACTACATTCTATGGGTATTAGAGCATTAACGATTGACACATTCCCAGACGACCACACCCTCTGGCTATTGGAGCAGCTTTCATAAATTTCCCAGTGCAGATGAGGGTTTGGCATAGTGTGGTCATCAGTGGGAGAACCAGGCACAGCTCAGATCAAGATCATTGCTGGCACATATGATCTCAGGGAACTCGCTGACTTCTTGTGCCCTATGATTCTTCATGAATATACATTAGGCTATGAATTGGTTTTACTAAGAAGGACTCTTAACTCTCTCTGGAAACATGACATAATGACTCACTGTTCTATGTCACATCCACACTGTCCGCTTCTCTTTCTTTTTTATTCTCTCTGTGTGTGAATGTCTGACATCTGTACATATGTGTGTGGTTGCACACTCCAGAGAAGGACTTCTGATGTTTGGCTCCATCACTTTCCACGTTATTCCTTTGAGACAAGTCTCTCCCTGGACGAGGATCTAACCTGATAATCAGTGTGCCTCAGAGATCCTCTTGTCTCTGCTCCAGTGATGAAGGTCTGGTGCATGTGGGCCATGCCTGGCTTTTATTTGGGGGCTGGGGATTTAAATGCAAGCCCTTATGTTTCACAAGAAGCACTTTTACTCAGTGAGCCGTTTCCCCAGCTCCCGCTTTCCAATTCTTATATAAACCATTTTCTGATGTCCTTGGCCAGAGTAATATCTACATAACTCTCATTGCCCATTCCTTGTCTGTGGTTCAGAAAACACTGGGGATTCTCTGGCAGTATTCTCTCTGGAATCCCTTAAAAACAAACAGACCAAAACAAAATGCTCGTTTTTCTTTCTTTCTTTTTTTCTTTTCTTCTTCTTTTTTTTTGGTTTTTCAAGACAGGGTTTATCTGTGTAGCTTTTGGAGCCTGTCCTGGAACTTGCTCTGCAGTCCAGCCTGGCCTGGAACTCACAGAGATCCTTCTGCCTCTGCCTCCCAAGTGCTGGGATTAAAGGTGTGTACCACCACCGCCCGGTAAAGGGCTTGTTGTTCTAAGAGTTACAGGTATCTGTGGAAACAGTCCACAGATGTGAATCATGGGGATTTTTAACCAGAGAAGGGAAAATCAAAGAGTACTAAGCAGTAAAAAGATGTGTTGTTGTTGATCAATATTTTATCAGTTTCATTTTAAACTGACTGACTTCTTTGATTAAATTGTCAATCAAGTCAATAAATGCCAGCTTGTTCACTCTGAATGATGTGAAGTTATCTTGATTGTAGCTCAGAGAAAAGATGCAGAAAGTATTTATCCACATGTTGAAGTTCTCTAACACATCAGCTCTGTGACCTGTGTCAAGTTATTCTACTAATTGGAACCTTGCTGGTGCTTCATTCAAGGAAGAAGTAATAGAATCCGCCCCTATTGCTGTTGAGATAAATTCATGAGTCAGTGGGCGTGAAATCTCCCTGACAAGTCAGATCATAGCCCTCCCTGTGGTTCCTGCTGCATTTACATCATTTTGTCCACACTGCAGCCTTGAGAACGAGTGTTCTTTTTCATACAAAGGCAAAGGATGAGAACAGTTCAGACTGGAGAGCCAAGGACATTCAGTTACAAAACCAAGTAGGACAAAAGCCTGAATAGTGTAGCCCCTTCCAAGAAGAGAGTGGCTACATATTACTCTGGGTAAGATCCATTGTTTATGTTAAATTAACAGCGTATGTTTGTGTGTCTGTGTGTCAGTGCACACCTGGACAGGTGTGGGTGTGTTTGTGCCCAAGGGTTCCGGAGTATCTGTGTGTGGTCTCTGTCTCTGTCTCTATCTCTGTCTCTGTCTCTGTCTCTCTCTCTGTGTGTGTGTGTGTGTGTGTGTGTGTCTGTGTGAGAGTGTGAGTTTGAGAGATTGAGTTTGGGTGTCAGTGGCCCCTCTCCACCGTTTTTGAGGCAGAGTCTCTCATTGACCCTAGACTTCACTCTTGTATAGACTAGATGGTCCACAAGTCCACAGGCTCTGTCTGTCTCCACATCCTCATGGCTTGGGTTATCGGCACACATAACTGAGGATGGCTATGCCCAGGTTTAATTGGTTCTGGGAATCTGAACCAAGGCCCTTGTGCTTGCACAGCAATTA
>CABHPH010120796.1:0-25117 GCA_902168325.1 Peromyscus nudipes | reverse complement strand
CTCTCCCTCCCTCCCCCTCCCTCTCTCCCTCTCTCCCTTTTTCCCTCTCTCCCTCTCTCTCCTTTATTCTTTCACAAATACTGTACTCATTCTTGATTATTGTGTCTTTGTGGTAAGTATAGAAGTCATATTATATCAATCTGTGTACTATTTTTTTATAATCACATTGAGAATTCTGAATGTCTCCACTGTGAATGTAGCTTTGTAATCAGCTTTCCTGTTATAAATTGTTGGGCACTGTCATTGGATGGTTTTCATTTTATGGTACAAATTTACCACACATAACATCTTAATTTTGATGCATCATGTTTCCAAGGATCATTTCTTTACTTCTTTATTTAGGTTTTGTTGTTCTTGTTGTTGTTAATCTGTGAAAGTCTTTTGTTTTATTGGATAAAAGGTATTATGGGTCTTGGCAGGTGGCTTAGCACATACTCTTTTTGGTCATGGCCTGAGTTCAGATATCTACAGTCAAGTTGGGAGGCTCATAACTCTCTGCTATTCCAGATCCAGGGGATCTGACACCCTCTTTTGTATGTCACCTGTATAGCATTCTCTCTCATGTACAAACATATGCAAAACAAAAAGCAACAAACTTGTTTTCAAAAGTGCTTTTGACTTATAAAACAATTAGAGTAAAATAAGTTGCTTTAGGTGTGCACCAATTCCTTAAAAATCTGTCATCTTGCATTTTTTTTTTAAATTTTTATTTCCTCACTCTGATGCAGACTTGCAGAGAATCAATCATCAATCACAGGAAACAAAATGGTGTCTAAGTGATCCTAACAGACACCCTTTTCTTTGTCATAAGAGAATGAGATTCTTTTAGTAGTCAAATGTGGTGGTATATTGTGTACCCTAATAAAGCTTGCCTGAGGATCAGAGGACTGAGCCAGCACTAGATTAGACATAGAGGCTACACAGTGGTGGCACACACCCTTAATCCTATCACTCAGGAGGCAGAGATCTGTCTGGATCTCTGTGAGTTCAAGGTCACACTTGAAACAGAGTCAGGCAATGGTGGCACACACCTTTAATTCCAGTACTGGAAGCACACACACCTTTAATCCCATGATTAAAGGGCAGAGAAAAGTATATAAAGTATGAGGAGATAGGACAAAGGCAGTTCAGCTGAGACCCTTTTGGGTGAGAACTCAGAGGATTTCAGTCAGAGGATTCGTGGAAACGGGATTGGCTGAGGAGTTGGCGAGGTGAGGTTGGCTGTGGCTTGCTCTGCTTCTCTGATCTTTCAGCTTTCACCTCAATACCTGGCTCTGGGTTTTTAATTAAAAGACCATCTAAGATTAAAAAACAGTCAAAACTATGTTCTACAAAGTTAAAACATCAAAAAGCTTCAAGTGAATCTTTTCAATTTTGATGGGACAGCCCTCCTCGCCCAACCCATTTTCTCTTATTGGTAAAGGAGAGAACCAGAGTGTGAAGGATGAGTGCTGGTCAGTGATTTCTTGGGAGTTTGATTTTGATTAGAATTTTGTCATTCTTGTTTAAGGGACCATAATATATATTTGTAGGTCTGTCTTTGTTTCTTGTTTTGCCAGTGGTGCCATCTATATTGTTGATTTTATTAATTGTAATCTGGAAAATGATGGACCTTCACCAATTTTGTATTCAGAAAATTTCTTTTGTTATGAGTTCCTTGAGTTTTTGTTGGTTTGGGAAGTTTCTGTGGAGAGACAATTTTAGTTTTCTCTTCTTGATTTTAGAGGCTTGCCTCTTCCCATTTTCTGGCATATCTGTGTTTTCCAGTTGTTGCTATCTTCATGTTTGTGTTTTTGCTGCTTAAGTGCATGATATGATTAATACATTGGCTTTGGATCTTTAAAACCTTCCTGTATATTATTGTCTCTTTTTCCTAGTTAGCTACAGCTGTCAACATGACATAGCCTAGACTCATCTGAGGGAACATCAATTGAGGGTGTGCCTAGATCAGAATATCTGGTTACTGTGTCTAAGAGAGATTGTGTTGATTTTGTTTGATGTGGGAAGGCTCTTCCACTGAGTTGGCAATATCTCTGAGCAAGTGGGCCTGGGCTGGATAAGAGAGCTAGCTGAGTATAAGACAGTGATAAAGCAAAGGAGAAAGCCAGGAAACATGATTCCACATGTTTTGCCTTCAGTTATTAGATTGAATTTCTATCCTAAGCTCCCACAAAGAGGGTCTGTGACCTAGCGGTATCAACCAAATAAATCTGTTCATTACCTTAGTTGCTTTTGGTTAGATAATTTAGTCACAGCAACAGAGAAGAAAGTTGTAACAATATTGGTACCTCAAAAGTGATTTTGTTGCTGCAAAGGACTTGGGAATATTGACTTTTGGAAAAATGTTGAAGATATCAGGTCTTAAGATGTCAAAAGCCATAGAAAGCTAGACACAGAGATAATTGGCTGCTCTTGTAGGTCCTGGAAGATGGGAATGCTGAGAGTGATGGCAGACAGTGGAGGTCAAGGTCATAGGATTTTATTGGGCAATAGGCTCTGCAGGGAACCATGGAATTAGCCTGGCCTACCTTCCTTGAGAGACATGTGTCATATGTTTTTTATGTTAAAGTCCATGGCTCCTGGGGCACAATGTGTTTTCCAGTTCCTGACAGACTGACATACTCCCTCAGGCAGTGAAGCATTCAGGCTGATTTGTGTTTTCCTGTATTATCCCTTAGTAGTTAAGGCAGCATGGAAGCTTAACAGGGCAATTGGTCTTAGACATTAATGTGTACTTTGTGTAGCTTGCAAACTTCATTGTATCCTGGCAACTACAACTGTATTGATCCTGGAAACTGCCATTATGTTCTGTTTCTGATAAAGATATCCTGGCCTTATCAGGTGATCTTGGCCTGGTAAGTAAGGGGAGGTGATTAAAAGACTTCTTGAAAGATTTAGCTAAAATTCTTTTGTGTGATATTTTGGCCCCAAATCTTTCTTATTCTCTCCATGTCCAGAGAAAGTGGGCAGAATTACAAAGTAATGGGCTGATTTCTTAGACAAAATATTGCTTCTGTTGGATGGTTATTACTGTTGATTCATTCAGGTCTACAGTGAAAAAAAAAAACAGGTAGAGAGAAATAAAAAGTCTCTATTTTGTTGAGAAAAATAGCACTAGGTAGTTTCAGATGGCAGTCCAGTGGTGAAGAAAAGGTAAGGATTTTCAGGGATTTTAGCACCATTAAAGGGAAAGCCCTTGCCTTTTTTAATTGAAAAGAGATTTTCATACAATATATTTTGATTATCAGTTCCCCATCCTCACTTCCTCTGAGATGCTACCCTCCCATCTAAATCTACACCTTTTCTCTCTCTCTCATTAGAAAAGAAGCAGACATCTAAAAATTCTGTTTGCTTTCTTATACACTGCAGTACCACCTGCACAAGAATAGTATAGCTCCACAGTGTGCTGAGCCCTCCCTCATAAATCATTAATCAAGAAAACACCTTATAATTGAAGGTCCTCTTCCCAAATAATCCTAGCTTATGACATGTTGAGGAAAAGCCAACCAGGACAAGGACCATGAGTAAAGAGCCAGCCTGGGCTATATAGTGAAACACTATCTGAAAATAAAATCAAATAAAGTAACAAACTAAACCCTCACAGTTCATTTATCTTTTAGCATTACTCTTTTCAAATAATTTGGTCCTCATCCCAAGACTTTGGAATATTTGGTTATGAAAGCATCTAGTAATTTTTGTCTTAAATTTGGCTTTTAACCAAGCTTGATCATTTTGTTCACAGATATAAAGCAGAGAAGGATGCTTTGGATATGGGTAGGATCTGCTCCAGCTATTGTGGTGATATTGTGCTCCCCAATATATTGTGAATACTAATGAACTTATCTGGGGTCTGAGAACAGAACAGCCACTAGATATAGAGGCCAGAAAATGGTGGCACACACACACCTTTAATCCTAGCATTCCAAAGGCAGAGATCTATCTGTCTGGATTTCTTTGAGTTCAAAGCTACACTGGAAACAGCCAGGCATGGTGACACACGCCTTTAATCCCAGGAAGTGATGGCAGGAAGCAGAACGGTTTATAAGGCGTGAGGACCAGGAACTATAGCCTAGTTAAGCTTTTAGGCTTTTAGCAGCAGTTCAGCTGAGATCCATTCGGATGAGGACTCAGAGGCTTCTAGTCTGAGGAAACAGGATCAGCTGAGGAACTGGTGAGGTGAGGAAGCTGTGGCCTGTTCTGTTTCTCTGGCCTTTCAGCATTCATCCCACTATCTGGCTCCCGCGTTTGTTTTTATTAATAAGAACCTTTAAGATTCATGTTATAAGCTATCATACATTTTGATCTTTATTCCTAAATCAAATCTCAGGATAACACCTGAGGAATGACACCCAAAGTTGTCCTCTTGTCCTCTCATGAACATTGCACCCCATACACACATATGCACCTTCATATGAATACACATGCAAAATAAAAAGGAAAATTAAAGTTTAGGAATAGTGAGAAGTAAAAATGTCTAGGAGTTCATTAATATGACTGATTTTGGTTTCTAGAGGGCAAGTTGAAATTTGGAACTTAAGTGCGCTGATTCAAGTGTTAGAGAGGGAATAAGATTCAGAAGAGCCATTTAAGTCAAGAGAGTTAGTAAGAAGGATTAAGTGTAAATTAGTGAAGCTAGAAGTAGTGTCAATAGGGTACCAGAAAGTATCCTATCATTAGGGGAATGAAAGAACAAAAGCACACTACTTGTCTGTTAATGGAAACACATGTGTTCAATATTCTACTGTTTGCACACACATAGATTCCACAGTGCTTTTGTGGAGGCCAGAGGACAACTATAGGGATTTTGTTTTCTTCTGACATATGGGTCTTATGGGTCAAACTAGGCTTTATCCTTGGTTTCAATGCCCTTTATTGTCTGAGGCAACTCTCAGCTCTCATATTTTTATTTTATTTATTTGTCAGGGCTAATTTGCATGTGTGTCTAAGGATCTGACGCAGATGGTCTTGCCTGTCTATCCTTAAACCTTAAGCATACATAGGTTTGCCTGCCTGCCTCGTCCAGCAGGGCTTCAACAGGTTCTCGACCACCCTAAGGATGGAATGATAGGACAGGAGACACAAAAGAAATACACCAAGTCAAGATTTCTGATCAAGGTGCCACTTTATTTTTCTCCAGGAGGGTTTATATAGTTCCTGCAGGGTAGGGGAGCAAGAAACTGTTATCTGCATAGGGTGGGGCAAGGTAACAGGATGTTTACAGGGTGAAAAGGTCAAGGGCTCTATTCAATGTCCTGTTGGTAGGCAGCCTGACTGTAAGATGATCTAGTTCCCTGTCTTATGG
The DNA here is from genome assembly GCA_902168325.1 of Peromyscus nudipes. Taxonomy (NCBI): domain Eukaryota; kingdom Metazoa; phylum Chordata; class Mammalia; order Rodentia; family Cricetidae; genus Peromyscus; species Peromyscus nudipes. The sequence continues at coordinate 19,815 of CABHPH010120796.1, read as the reverse complement.
GGGTCTGTATTTTTCCACTAACTAGAGGTTCTGTCCTTGTCCCTGACATCTCCCCCTTCTTAGTAATAAATCTAAGGGCCAACATAAACCAGGTTTGAATGGTCTAAAAGGAAGGCTCTGAAAGAGGCTTTGCATGGAGGATTACAGAGGCCCTGTCCCTTTAAAGGTTGTGAAAAAAGGTCCGAGGGGGAATGTCTCTCCAGACTCAAGCACCACAGGCGTTCTCATAGTGCGCGAATTAATGGACCGTGCAGTTTTTTGAGGGAGCGGAAATGGGTAAGCACAAGACTGCTACTGCACAACTGCTATGCAACAGGGCATATAATCCAGACTCTCGGGATTTTGGGGTACTATGGTCCCCAGCCTGTGCAGTCCCAGCTGCACTCCATTCATGCCTTGAGCGAGCCTTTTTCCCACACACAGGTGCAGCCTCCCCCGAGTGAAGGGGTCTGTGTGGGACCGGGGGAAATTTCAACCCCAGAGTCCTGCATATCAAGGCGGTGGTAATGAACCTGGATCTGCCTGGCTCGCAGGTCTGTTATTTGGCTTCGGATAAACCGAGTGATCCGGGAAAGTGCCCATGGCCCAAAAGCAAGGACCAGGAACAGGCTTATAACAGGTCCTAGGAGGGAGGAAAGAAGGATCGTTAGCCAAGGGAAGGCAGAAAACCAATTCTGGAACCACCCAAGCTCTTGTTCTCCTTTTCTTTTTCTCTTTTTCTAGTCTTTTTCTAACCTTAGCCATACTGTCCCTGACTACCCTGGTGTGGTCTGTAAAGAAGCAACCTTCCTCTTTGAGCACAGTACAAAGGCCACCCTGTTGTAGAAAGAGGAGATCCAGGCCTCTCCTGTTCTGTAAAACTGCCTCAGCTAGGGAGGAAAGGGATTACTCAAGGGCAGAAATTCCCCGTTCAAGTTGGACAATCTCCTCATCTATGGACAAAGTTCAGAGTAATGTTGGTTAGACAGGACCAGAGAGGCAATCCCTGTGCCTGTTCCCACTGCTCCAACCCCCCAAAAGGACTGCTAAGGTGATGGCAGTAACAGGCTCCTGTCAAGGCAGTCATCTCAGCGCGGCTTCTCTTCCTAGAGACCTAGGAATTGATCTGAGGAATAATAGGTTAGTCTGGGTGGAAGCAACCTGAGTGTCCTGAGTGGCAACACAGCGACCCGACCCAGTGGTCTGCAGGTGCACTACGTATGATGGGATCGGTGGGCTTCCTCTGCCATCAGTGTTGCAGGATTTTTAAAAAGAGTATCTTGTTGCTAGAGTTTACCTGCCTGACCCATGGTCAGAATAAATCTCTTTCACCTGCCAGTCCCACAGCCGCTCACACCCAACCAAGTAAACACAGAGACTTATATTGTTTACAAACTGTATGGCCGTGGCAGGCTTCTTGCTAACTGTCCTTATATCTTAAATTAATCCATTTCTATAATTCTGTTCCTTGCCACATGGCTTGTGGCTTACCGGCATCTTTACATTCTGCTTGTCCTGGCGGTGGCTGGCAGCGTCTGGCAGCCTCTCCTTCCACCTTCCTGCTCTTTTTATTCTCTCTGTTAGTCCCGCCTATACTTCCTGCCTAGCCACTGGCCAATCAGTGTTTTATTAGCAACACATTTGCCATACAGAACATCCCACAGCAGTATCTTTATAAGCAGAAGGTTAGAAGCAACTGAGCAAGGAAGATTTGGTCTATGGCACATGCATGTGCTTAGTACAAGGCATCTTCTACTATTGCACCAATGAGGATGATGAGGGCTCCTGTGCTGACCATCCCTGCTCCTGCTCCAACTGCTGTACCAGCTGGTCCTTTATGGGTGCCCTCTCTTTGGTGCTGCCCTGTTTGCTGTGCTACCTGTCAGCCACAGGCTGTGTCAGGCTGGCCCAACATGGCTATGACCGCCTGTGACACCAAGGCCAGGAAGTCTGACAAGCCTTTCTGACACTTTGGATGAAAATTTAGCACTGTCCTTGGAAACATGCCCCCTGCTGTCAGACTGGATTTGTGACAAGCAGTGTCCCTGCTCAGCCCAGAACGTGATTGACTATGGGACTTGTGTGCTGTGTGAAAGGTCTCAAACACAGTTTGCTGCAAAGTTTCCATTGTCCCCCCACAGAAACTCTGAAAAGCCAACATAGCATTATTAATCAGTAATAAAGATCGTTTCCCCATCTTTTTTTTTCACGTGCCATTCTAACTGACACGCTTGCTAGAGCTCACACTACACAAGCTAAATCAACAGCCATTCTTTTCATAAAAGGGTGGAGCAGAGTGATAATAGAGCTAAAGGGCTGGTGGGTGTTGCTGTGGGTGAGAACAGCAGCCTGGAGGGCTTGCCGGAGGGACAGCATTTGAAACAGAAGAAGTTTCCTCAGGAGAGGGGCTATCTCTCCTGGGCAGATCAGGTATATCTACAGCTCCAACCAGACATTCTGGTAACCATCTGGGAGCAGCTGTGTATTTCTTTTATGGCACCATTAATAGAATTTAGTCTCTCTGTGATGATCAGCAATGGTATAATGCTGAATGTTCTCCTACCTCACATTATGAGAATCAGAAGGCTGCTGGCCTTCTCAGACTTTCCTTCTTTCTGTTGGCCTTTCTGACTCTCTCTTCATGATGAAGGAGTTGGCAGGTGCCAAGATGGAAAGGCCTTCCTCTCCATTCTCTATGGCCCCACAAGCTTCCCTCCCTCCAGTGCCACCAAGACTTGACCTTCTACAACAGCAAGCATCTAGTCCTGCCAGCACTTCAGTTTTGGGAACTACTTTCAAGGCTGGCTCCCTTCATAAAGACAAACCATTGCCAATACCTCCTACACTTCGAGATCTTCCACCACCACCCCCTCCAGACTGGCCTTACTCTGTTGGAGCAGAAACACGGTCTCAGAGACGGTCCCTGCCTTGTATACCAGGTGATTGCCCATCTAGAGACAAACTGTCCCCTGTAGCCACCCAGGGGACTCATGGTTGCCTCGGCCAATCCCAAAAGTACCAGTAGCTACCCCAAGCCCTAGTGATCCTTGGAATGGAAGAGAACTGACCAATCAGCACTCACTTCCATTCTCATTGCCTTCACAAGTGGAACCTAGAGGAGATGTTCTTAGACTTGTAAGCACATTTAATCTGGATACTTCCATGACTATGAATAACAGTCCAATAGCAGGTCCAGAGAGTGAGCACCCAAAAATCAAGCCTTCCTCATCTGCCAATGCCATTTACTCTCTGGCTACCAGGCCTCTTCCTGTGCTAAAACTTCAAAATAGGTACCCTTGTTACCTGCATTCTCTAGCCCAGTGACAGCTCTTGTTGCAGCAGGGGCATAGAGTAGAAGGTAGGGGCCTCATAGAGGCAGCCTCATGGGGCGGCTGGGCTAAGGGCTCAAGGCTGTTACCCTTCTGGGGGCATTCCCTAGTCTGTCCTGGCGGGGGTCCTCTGATGACAGCTCCTCCCCCTCCTCCTCCCCCTCCTCATTTTGGTCTTCAAAATCCTCTGAGGCGCCCCCAGAGGTCTGGCTCCGGGTAATGGGAAATGCCAGGACAAGCATGAAGCTTAATTTTTGATTTAACAGATTTTTGAGATGGTTTTAGCGAGCCGGGAGCCACCACTTCAAGGGCAAGATCTTTAAGTTCTTTATCAAGAGTTTTCAATTCCCTTAAAAGCTCAATATGTTCCCTGCGAGCCTGGAGGGCCTGTCGCAGTGAGCTGAGATCTGGGACAGGGGGAGCCAACTCATCAAGAACGGGCCCGCAAAAGTGGGAAGACGGAGGAACATAGGGAGGGGGCATTGCAGAAGGGGGAACAGCCGGAGATTTTTGAAGTGGTTTAAAAGGGCCCAAGGACTCCTGTTTTAAAGGGAGATTTTTGCAGGAGGGCCAGTCCAGATTGTGGTAACGGGCCGCCCCTTTCTCTAGGGAAGCCTCCTCGGTGGGATTTAGAGGGGAGTTAGAGGTAAAATTATTAACAGAGGGATAAAGATGGGCAGGGGCGGACTCCTGGGGATTCTTAGGTTTAAAAGTCATGAGCGTCCCCTCTTCCATAGAGCGCAGGTCGTGATCCGAGGGACAGACCGAAGGTGGACAAGAAAGCACTCAGGAGGGTCTTAGGGCAGGTAGAGGGGGAGCGGAAGGCTTCTTTTAAGATTTTTTCTCCTATATTAATAACCTCTTGTATGTCAGGGGAATGTTTATAGACCCTAAGAATGTCATTAATAATCAAAAAAGGCTTTAAGGTCTTTTTTCTTTACCCTAGTTTCTTGTGTCTTGAGGGGCTCTTTTAGGCCAGAAATGAATAAATCTTGTTGTGAAGTTGCCTATCCCATGGCTCGTCACTTTCTTACCTGCGTCGCCTCCGCTCTCCTCTGGGATCGCATCCTGAACCAGGCGATTTCAGGGGGATCCAACAACTTCACCAAGGCCTTGGTTTTTCCTCCAGGAGACGACATTCCGGATCCTCAATAGGTGGTTTCATCCACATTGGGCACCACTTGCCTTGTCCAGCAGGGCTTCAACAGGTTCTCGACCACCCTAAGGATGGAATGATAGGACAGGAGACACAAAAGAAATACACCAAGTCAAGATTTCTGATCAAGGTGCCACTTTATTTTTCTCCAGGAGGCTTTATATAGTTCCTGCAGGGTAGGGGGAGCAAGAAACTGTTATCTGCATAGGGTGGGGCAAGCTAACAGGATGTTTACAGGGTGAAAAGGTCAAGGGCTCTATTCAATGTCCTGTTGGTAGGCAGCCTGACTGTAAGATGATCTAGTTCCCTGTCTTATGGGGGTCTGTATTTTTCCACTAAGTAGAGGTTCTGTCCTTGTCCCTGACACCTGCCATCCTAGGACTTAATGCAGTCCAGCATAACTTTCATTCAGTTCTACAATATACAATCATGTAGATGGCTTCTAGGTTTTCTTATTTGTGTACTCATGTACAGGTGTCTTGGTGATTATATGTACTTACAAATATCCTTAATGTTATGAGAATCAAGCTATTTTAAAAGTATTACTTATAACATAATTTTGCTATTATTGTCCTCTCTTATCACATTTTCTGTAGGTCATTGTGTAGATACTTAAACATTTTTCAAGAGAATGAGTTCAACGTCTTGAAAACATTGATTTGGAAATAACTCCCATGCTCTCCTTGCCTCCTGCAGGCAAGACATTTTTCTTATTTCTTCCATCTTGGCTGTTGTGATGGCTATTCTTGGTAGTCAAACTGACTACCTCTGGAATTAACCAATACACAAAGAATTGGTTATACCTACGAGGGATTTTACTTAAATAAAGGTTTTGAAATGGGAAAACACCTCATTGATCTTGAACTTTTGAGGTAATAATATCTACCTTTAATCTGAGTCAGAGCTTCTGGTGGCAGACTACATATATAAAGGATATTGAAGAAGGAAACTCTTTCTCTTTGGCTGATTGCCCTGACTGTGGCTGGGAAGGTCATTCCTTTATCATCTTTAGAGCCTAGTTCTTAGGAATTCTGGTATATACTGAATACCATCTGAGACATCTAGCCTCATAAATTGAAGAACTTTTGAATTCTTCAACTTTCCATTGGTAAACAGCCAATGTTGGACTGGTTGGACCACAGGCTGTGAGACATTCTAATAAATCCATTTACTAAATACATATAGAGATTTATTCTATCAGTTCTGTTCAAGCAGAGAACCTTGACTAATACTGCTGTGCTTTTTTCACCTGTCCACTGAGTAAGATGTGTAGCTAACAACAGTTCCCAAAAAAGCATTCTTCTTTGTTCCATTTCTAAGTATTCAACTTATTTTGAAGACTACACTTTTTATTATTGTTAAATTGTCAAGAGATTGAAGTGAATTTCAAAAGAAAACTCCTAAAGCAATAGAGCCTTCTGATGGAAGAAAGACCCATCATATTGTTTGTGATCTGGTTCCTGCTTTTCTCCTGTGGTTGTCTGAAGTCCCTGGGATAATCAGATAAAAAATACCTTCAGTTCACCTGACCTCAGCATGGAGCCACAGAACAAACATCTCCCTTTTTTTTTTTGTCCTAAAATCACTCTTAATTGCTAATATTTTGGGCACCCTTCTGGGGGAGAGAGGAATCATTCTACTCCACATTGTGTTATGGGCTGTACAAGCTAGCCACATTTTGTGCAGGAGGAAGAATGAGAAGTGCCTATGGAGTGCCGGAAGATAGCAGGGTCAGCTACTGTAGCCAAGGCAAGTGCTATTGAAATGCTTATCTGTGTAGATTTGGAAAAATCTGGGTCTGGAGTGGGTGGCAGGGCCAAGGAATCACTGTGCTGTGTCTTTAAGCACAGTGCAATCCTAAGGGAGGTTCTCTTGTCACTCAGTCTTCAGTAGCCAATCAAGGCCTCCAGTCTGACCTGTCAGTCAGAAGTGGTGCAGGACTCTTGCTCGGGCCAGGATGCAGGCTTGGCTTTGTAGCAGAGTAGGCTTCAGTGTTTCTATGTGCTGTTCTGTGAGTACTGCTGCAGGGATCTGGGATGACTTGACATGGTGAGTTGAGTCCCCCAACAAGACCACCAAGGAGCCAACTTCTGATGCAAAGACAAAAGATTTCTTTATTCAAGCCAATCCCAGGCAGGGACCTTGTTCGACACTGTTACAGTGAGTGAAGGAGGAAGGCCCTGAGCACTTATTGCAAGGGGTTTATATAGGAAAGAGTTTACAAGCAGTGGGTTACATATCTTAGTGTCCTAGGATTGGATGAGGGAGCTAGGGGTGAGGTAGTTCTTTGAAGTTATTGGCTAAACTATAAGCATGAAATTACTAATGGCTGACAGGATGCAGGACATCTTTAGAGGCATAAATTTTTTACTTCCTATATCCTGTTTTACTGGGTCCATGATATACATTTAGATTCATTGTTCCAGCTTTATTTCCACATGAGTTCAGTCTCTGGCCAACTGAATTCAGTCACCGGTCAAGAGATACCTCGAGATGGGGGCCAATGCTCAAGGGGGCTACTGATTTTTTTTCCCCTTCAGAAGCAGGTTGCCAAATTTGGAGAGACCTAGTTTCTATATTATGTTCTAGAAGTTCTGCACCTCACAGTTAACATTTAGGTGAAAGATCCATTTGTATTTAATTTTGTAGATATTGTAAATGGCATCTTTTATGTTGGGTAGCACTCTAATTTTGATGTAGAAGAACAGACTTGGTGATATAAAGGATTTCCCAATGCTTAGGCGATAGTAAATCACAGAAAGGAGAATTCAGCTAAAGGAGGGTTGCCTCTAAAATACCCCAAAGATACGTATATGCTAGTGAGGCCTATAAGAGATTATTATGCTAGGATATACATTTGTTCACCAGGCTTGTCCAGACGTATGGCTCCAAATAAAGGAGATACTCCTGATTTACAACCAGCCACTAGACCCATCCCCATATCAAAGAATAGGCCTCTGACAAGGTGCTCAAGGGAGCATTACAGGGTTCAACCTTCAGGCCTGGTGTGCCATAAAGGTTCAGTTTTCTTTATGAGAGAAGCATAGATGGGCAAAGTGACAACTATTTGAAAAGGAAAACATTGTTGTGTTAAGGACTAGCCTGATCAACAAGACTTTCCCTTTAGGCCCTTACACAGGGAGAAGGAATGTGCTTGGCAGAGCCACAAACAGCAGGAGACCTAGGTCCTGGGAGCTATCCTTAAGGGCCTGATGTTTTAAGAATAAAAAAGAATTATTTCTCTAAAACCAGGAATATGTTTGTGAGGTGGGCCCAGGGGTTGTTTCAGACCCTGAGAACCACATGGAGCTATGGTTATCAGACTCAATGCCACTGTGGGCTTAGTAATGTTCTTGAGAAACCCTAACCCTAACCCTTATGCAGCATTGTTTGATTAGCCGCCTCCTGAGTTTGTTCCATTGTATGATACTTTCTGCTGACTTCATAGTAGTTCACCATTTCCCCCCTGGAAGTAGTATACAAGATGCTATTCTTTTTTTTTTTTTTTGGTTTTTCGAGACAGGGTTTCTCTGTAGCTTTGGAGCCTGTCCTGGAGTAGCTCTGTAGACCAGGCTGGCCTTGAACTCACCTGCCTCTGCCTCCTGAGTGCTGGGATTAAAGGCATGCGCCACCACCGCCCGGCGCTATTCTTAAGAAGCATATGCATGAGACATAGCTTATGCAAGAGCCCCCCCACCCCAACCTACCTTTTATCTTTTCTACCTTATACTTTTCCTATCTTTCTCATCCTCTGACACCTCCACCTCAGGATTCTGTCACTGAAGAAGGTTCTGCTTTTTCAGGTCTGGTGTACTTAAGAAATAATTCTGGGAATATCTTTGCTGTGTAGTGGCTAGACTTGCAGTCTTCTGTACCTATTTAAATTTTTCAAAATGTAATCTGGAGCCTGAACCTGAAAGACACAAGGATGACAGCATATGTGGAATGCTAAATCTCTTCTAGGCTGGCTCCTCTTTCAGCATTAGCCAGAGGTGGATGCATGCTATCATTAAAGAAATTTTTCTTTATTAATCCCTTAAATATGTGGGAAAGCATATTAATTCTAGAATACCTGCATTTCCAGTATTTTATAAAAATGTTTGAGACAAGCTCTCTTATGTTGATACAAGTGGCCTTGGTCCCAGTCTGTTGCTCTCCAGGGCAGTGACCTTGCTATCCTCTATATTATACCCACAAAATCTTAAATAATTGTACCACCTCAGAATTTCAAAACTATCCATTTGAGTCATGCAATTGAATATCCATTGCAGTAAAAGGAAAATGATTTGCATGTGGAACAGACCAGAATAGAAGGAATAGTTTATTGTGTACACTGCATGGGGAAACAGGGTAGGCAATCAACTGCTGTAGTCTCCATTATGAAAAAGGACCTGATTGTAGCAGGGGGAGTGATTTTGTAATTTCCCAGCATGTACTAATTGATGTCTTGTAAATGAAGATAGACCAGACTGGTTGGTGTACAATGTGGGAAGGTCAACTTGCACCAAAGTATTGAGAGTCACTGGTAGCAAAAAGACCATGGGAGTATACGGCAGTGACAACTAGAGTTCAGAAGGTCAAACTATCAGAACTAAGGGTTCTGTTAGAGGAAACCGTCATGCAAGGTGTTATGGGATTACTGACTTTTGAGTGAATTAGCTTTTTCTTGTTGTAAACTTCTTGTGCAATAACAACTATGATTCTCCCCATTTACTTTGTATTTCCATGTTATGTGTACATGTAATCTCATGATTGCATCTCAATCTTGGGCACAACTCTCTTTATACATTTGGGGTAATTGGATAACTGTCCCCAGCTGTGTTTATTTTTTCATTTGTCCATTCTCCAGACAAAAATATTTCAGCAAAGATACCTTTTTCCAAGAACAAAACTGCACATAGATAAACATTAGCTAATCTCACTTACAGATGGAAGAAAATAACCACTAGCAATTAAATCTTCAACTCCTTATCTTCACACTGGGTTAATTAGACAAGACTCTGACTTAAGAGGTTTATTGCTCCATTCCTGGCATGATATTTTTAGCCACTTGCTAGTTACTGAGTTAAGGCAGTTATTTCTCTCTGACCTAAGGAGATTTCTGACAAGGCCAGGCAGGCAATTGGTGCCAAGCTTTGTTTCTTATGCAAATTAAGATTTTTATTCTCCCCACTTTTTATCTCAGCCAGGTGCTATTCCAAGATGTACTTGACAGTTACTCAGAGCAGAAAGTGCTTTTACTAACCAAATGTTACATGCTCTGATGTAGGTTGCTTAGCCACTGAGCATATGTCCCCCTTCCTATCAAAAAAGCAGCTTCAGCCAGGATGAGTGGGGAAAAGCAGCACTAAAGATAATTTTACTCTTCTAGTGACTTATTGACCCCTAATATTCTACCTAGCTACTACTAGATGATAGCTTGAGCACATAAATTACTTTTTAGAATTAGCTAATTGATCTTAGCCTTTAGTCGACCCTACCAGAGAACTCCCCTTTAGTCACTCCCCCCATTTGGGTTGTAATTGGAAGCTGACAATTATTGCTCTATGTGGGATCTTATCACCTCTCTCTGCAATCCTGAAAACTTCAATCCTCGCATTGCTTTGCCAAAGAATTACTGCTTGTGTATATATACTGGTTCCCCCATAGCAATGGGGGAATTGATTTAGAAGAACAAAGATGAGGACAGAGATGGAAAGAACTAAATAGATATGAGAGAACGGTAGAAGAGACTGAGAGCAGAAGGGACCAAGAGGAACTAAGTATGATAACAGAAAAGAAACTGTGTAGATAAAATTTACTTAGAAGAATAAAGTAAATGGACTAAAGAACTCAGTGTGCTTAGATTCATTTTATATCTCTCAGATTAGAATCCTAGCCACTTGTCATTTATGTTCTGGACCCTGGTAGAAATCTCCTCAGGGCAGGCACCTGGGGAGAATTCATTATCAAAGGATATTGAAATTTCTATAGGCAACTTTCTATGCAGATATGTTCAATCCTGCTTGACACAGTTATGTCAGCTCAGAGGTTTGAGTAAAAGGCCATTAACTATAACTCTGTGTGTCAGGTTACAAATCTTAGCAGCCAACAAGTGCATATGGGCAAAATCAGTCTATCTCTTATTAATTACATTCCCTTTAGCAGAGAAGGTCCTACTTTTTTTCAAAGTCAATATAGCTAAGTTCTTTATCTTAAAAAATGCGTTATTTTTATCATTTTAAAACATCACATATTGGTATTGTTTTTAACATTTTCTTTAAGTGCATTACTAGGCTTATCTATTTGTTTCTGTTCTCTAATGTTTCTAGGTCATTAATTGTTTCATTTCTTTTCTTTCAAGAGCTGTTGATTATTGATTTCTGTGTAGAGCAATGTCTCCTGTAACATAGGCTTGACTCATGCTATGTAATTGAGAATTGCATTGAACACCTAATCCTGCCTCTGCTGTACAGTGCTGGGAAGATTAGGCTTGGTCTTGACTAGTCAGTGACTAATCCCCAAGTCTCCCTGACTTTTTGGGGGGACATAGAAATGAAGAGGGACCGGTGCAAGAATTGAGTTCACTGACAACTTTGAAGCTGATGTAGTGACAGTGCAGAAAGGTAGGGGCAGGAAGGAGAGTGAGAGCTTACCTGCTTCATTAGTATTTGTGATTAGCAATGTGGAGTCATGTAATCAATTTTAGATGATCATAAATGTCCTGACTGGCCATTTCTTGGGGTCCATAGACCAGAGCATTTAATAATCTTGATAAAGGGCTAATCTCATTATGAAATCAAATTACTGTACTTGCATAAGTTCAACTAATATAGAAGATCTGATAAAATAGTGTGGTCCTACCTAACAGGGCTGCCATTTTTTCTTGTTTAAGATGTCTAGCCCCAGGGGGAAGAAGATGTGAGTAATCTTTGGTTTGCTCTCATACAAATCCCTAGACTCTAGAATACATGGCTATCAATTCTGTTTCAACTTTTCAAAATAATTCTCTGCAATTGTGACTATGTCATGCCCACAGTCTCTTTCCTGTCTACAAGCCCTACCATTGACCACTCATTGTATTCTAATTCATGGCTGTTTTTCTTTAACAACAGTTACTGTTTGAATGTGACCTGTGTTTGACTTCCTAGCTATGAAGCAAAGGATGGGCTGTACTGGACAATCAGTGTATATTGGAATTTGTACACAAAGGACTGTGTGCTTTGGAAGGGGAACAGGAAGTGCTCTGGGAGACTGGAAGATGTGATTAGAATGTTTTAGGATTTCTGATACCAATCTCGACCTGATTCAGGGAAGTTCAATTCCAGGGGAGAAAATAAGTTTCTGAGCTGCAGAGGTATTACAGGTTTACATGTTGATAGGCAAGTAGATAGAGCAGATTCCACATCATGTGCCATAATCCATGTGGTAGGAAGTAGACATGAAATCATTCTATACTGTTTGATGATTGGGCATCAGTGGGGCTTGGTTTGCCTAAAACCACAAGGGGACATGAAAATTTGCAGAGCCATAGCATGAGATTACCTCCATTTTCCAAGAAAGCTCTAGAGCTTGGAGCCTCTCTGTTTGGAAGAAATATTAGTAACTGGAGGATCAGAATCATAACAGTTTAAAGGTCACTTTGAGTTAAATTTGTGGGAGTTGTGAAGTATGTGTTAATTTCTATACACATAGAATTATGGGTAGTTGTGTAACATTGGTATAAGGGCTGTTGTAGACTTTGAGTATAATTGAAGTGACTAAATGCATTTTCTTCATGGATGACCATGAGCCTGGGTCAGAATGTAGTTGGTTGAATAAAAAACCTCTCAGGTAGGATGATGTATTTGAACATGTGTCTCTCCTTGGTGTATTGAATATGTGTCTTTCTTGTGATTGCTTGTGAAACCTTTAGTAGGAGGAGCCTTTTGGGATGAAATTCCTCACTGATGGTGTGATATGAATCTCTATAGCCTCAACCCATTTCCTGTTCTTTGTATCTACTGTGTTGTGGTTGAAACTATTCAGCCAGTTTCCTTCTTTTACTGTCAAAGCTTCACTACCATTATCTATCTCTAAATCACATAAAATACAATAGAAGCAATTGCTATTCCATGCTAAGACAGTTTGGTAGCCTGCTGTTTTATTTTTTTGTTTGTTTTTGAGGACAAGATTTGACTGAATTGCCCTGGTTTTCCTGAAAGTAGCTCTGTACACCAGGCTGGTCTTGAACTCAGAGATCCCCCTGAGTCTGGCTCCTAAGTCCTGGGATTAAAGATGGGCCAACAATACTGGCTTTTTTTTTTTTTATATTATTGGGTGATGGGCCTGGGATGTAGGTTTTTGTACATGTCAAGCATATGCTGTTGTACTGAGCTTCACCCATATCTTAAATTTTAAAAATTGGCAGAGGTTATCATTCTGCTTTCCAGGATGGCATGTATTCATGCCATTAATACTGCCTGAGCCTTCTGAGTCATTGGATTATAGGTGCATGACCTTCTTCCTACCCATTGTGTTTGTTTTGATTTTTTTAAAGTGAATATCAGTAATGTACTTGTATGCATGGACATGCACCATGTGGGTACCTGGTGATCACCTTACAGTGTTCAAAAGATGGTCTCAGAACCCTGAACTTGGAATAATAGATAGTTGTGATCCCCCATGTAAATATTGGCAATTGAGCCCACCTATATGCCAGACCAGCAAGAGCTCTTTACTATTGAGTCATCTCTCCTGCCTTGTGTTGATTATTTATGATCAACATTTATATTGCTAATGTTTTCATCTATCCATTTGTAACTGTTTAAACATGTAAAATCTTTTAGTAAAATGTTATTGATCTTACAGTATAAAATAGGGCACTTCAGGTTTCTGGAAGATGAATACAGAACTGGAATAAATGCATAACTCTTTTTAGGCACTTCAGTCAGAACTTCTGCATTCTTTCCATTGTTTTTGTTAGTTTGACTGATTTTTACATGGGAGACAGGTCTTAATATGTACTTCTGGCTGTCCTGGACCTGGTTGCATAGACTAGGTTGGCATTCTACTCAGAGACAAATATACCTGTCTCTTCCTTCTGAGTGCTGGGGTTAAAAGTATGAGCCAATACACCCAGTTTGCATATCTTATTTTTCGTTTCTGTAGTTAGTAATTGTTCATACAATTTCTCTCATATGCACTATATACTGTTAATCTGTTTACTTATCTCTCTGTTTATTAATAGGCATTTCTCTTGCAAGGTGATATCCCATTCAAAGTGTACAGAAATGACAGAGGTGACCCTCCTATTCAGTTTCCTTCTAAAGTGATTTATTGGTAACATTGTAATGTCTATGTCATGGAATAAGTGTGGGGGGCACCAGAATTATATGACTATACTGTCAAAGAAGTATACATTTACTATGTTGTCAGTATCGTGCTTTCTGTTGTACACATGTGTGGGATGTTTTAGAATGCAGTGACCTATGATGATGTGCATGTTGATTTCACTTGGGAAGAGTGGACTTTGCTGGGTCTTTCCCAGAAGAATCTCTACAAAGATGTGATGCTGGAGACCTACATGAACCTCACTACTATAGGTAAGACTGAATCTTCCTTCACATTTTAAAATAAGGGGACAAGTGTTCTTTGGTTATTGCTTTTGCTCTGTAATTTGATTGAGAAAGAAGAAGAATGAGGTGAATTAATCAGTCATGGTTCTAATGTTCACTGAAGATAGTAACTTAAATTTTGCACAGTTTTCAATAATGTAACAAAAATTTTCTGGTATCATATTTTAGGATACAGTTGGGAAGACCCTAATATTAAAGAACATTGTCAAAGTTCTAGAGGACAACAAAGGTAATTTTCATGTTCTAGCTGATACAAATGTGCCTCTGAAGAAATTGTAATCTGTCCTGGAAGTTTTAAACAAAAGCAACAATATAAATAAGCACAGCTTAAAGTGCATTGTTGATTATTAAATTCTCACAAAATCATATACCTCAATTTCAGGTAGGCAAATTGTACTTGGAAGGCATTTTTTAAAGAAAGAAGACAAGGAAATAATGCCTTAACACATATCACCATTTGAATCATAGCACCATGAGAGCTATGCTGTAGAACTGTCAACCCATTTATTTCATAGTAATACTACAAAAGATATCTTTGTTGTGACTGTACTTGGTTGAGTGAGAGGGGAAATTAGAGTCTAAGAGTCAAGGGGCATTTTTTGTGGAGAAACCTTAATCCCTATACCTATGAGGACTAGAAAATCAAACTGTGAATTAAGTGTGGAAGCCTTTTATTTGTTATTCTTCCTTTTCTAGGTTGATCATATACTACTCTGAATACAAGCCATATGGGGATAGGGATATGGAAAGATATAACATACCTCTCTCTTAAAACAATTAGAATATATGTAGTAGTCCCCACATTGAGTATACTTGTTGAATTTTATTCAAATATATAAGTAACTGGTTTTCCAGCTTTACTATTAATACATCAACAAACTCACACTGCAGAAAAGTCCTATGAGCACAAGGATATTGCTGCTTGGAGTGCCAGCCTCCAAGCAGTACCAGGGGAGTGCAAAAAAAATTCACAAATGTGTGAGGGCTAGACTTTTTCTATCTGAGAGGTATTGGGAAGAAAGCACATGTGTTCTGATGGTGACTTTCTATATTACTGAATCTTGAAAAAAATCTGTCTCCATACAGCTACATGTCTCTCCACACAGCTACATCTCTCTACTATACAGCCACACATCTCTACACACAGTTACATCTCTTTTTATACCACTACATCTCTCTTCTACAGAGTCACACATCTCTACAGTTACCTCTCTTTTCTACATATCTCTTCCTACACACATCTTTACACAGCTACTTACTGCCCCATCTCTCTACACAGCTCTCTCTTCTACATAGCTGCTCATCTCGCTACACAGCTCTCTCTGTGCACATCTCCTTCTACAACTAAACTCTGTAAAATATACAAGTTACATGTTTCGTATCTGAGCCATTTTGATAACACATGAGAAAATCACACTTTCTCTCAGGCCAGTGATTAAGCAAGCATGTAACTTTAAGTGGTCAGCTTTCCCCAACAGAGAGTGACACTGAAATTCACTACCTAAACAAAAAACAATTAGTTGGCTGAACCTTGAGCCTTGTATCATAAACTGAGGTTAGGGGTCTTTGCAGAAAGTCAATTGCTGAGAGGATTTGTACAGGGAATTGTATTGTTGTTATCTGCCAGACTTTTACAAGTGAAAAACTGGCACAAAAGTTGTTTCATGCCTGACCTTGGTACAGCAATAGACACCTGGGAACTTGTCCTTGTGCAATTCATTTCCGGGGGCAACTAGCCTATTTTTGATTTGCTCTGAGGTCTAAAATTAGCTAAATGTATAAAAAGCTGTCTTTGTAGCTGAGAATACTGTTATTTTCATATGTCAGTCTGAGTTTTGAAAAATATGCTAGTAGTATTTCTATTCATCAAAATTCTACAGTTTAAGAGAAGGTCATCATCCTGACCATCCACAGATATGTGTGTGCCCAGTAGATGGAATATATACATGAGATAAACACATAAGCAATGGGGAAATATCCATAGCTGTTTTTAGGAAAGAAATGAAGTGGTACATGAGAAAAATTACAGACAGAAGCAACCAGTCATTCACAGACTGTACCCCAACAGTCTTTGCCAAGTGGGGCTTCCCATCAGATAATTATTCATCTGGTGGGTTGGCTTTAATTACTAATTGCCATCTGTTGTATTTATGTCATGGCCTGTGACACTCAGATTGTGTAAATACTTCTGTTCATGCTAGTTCACTTAGCAAATGTAATATGACTCACTGCTGGAGTCCAGCTCTGGATGAGCGCAGCATCTGAAGATGGTGGGAATCAGACACAGAATACTTCTTAGTTTTGTTTTAGGAGAGATAGAAAGAGAGGAAGCTCATTTTGATATGGCTTATTCTACTCTGACAACCTGTATTTCTCACAGGCTTTATATACAAAATCATTTACTCTTGCACATCTTTTAATCATCATTGATAAACTGAGTTATCTTTTCCAATCATTTCCATCAAGTTTTTACATCATTGATAAACAGTTATCATTTTTACTCATTACCAATGACCCAATTCTTAAGAATGTAGAGGCATATGATAGCCCGTTCTTGGGCTGGTAGCTCTTGTTGCTTCAAGGACACCAGATCAAAACAAAATTTCCATGCCAACCCAGCATATTGCCATGTCCCAAGTAGTGTATTATTAACTCTTAATGGTCAGAGTTAATGGTCAGAGAGCCTAAGAAATATCCTCAGACCAAAGCTGCTGCAGTTATTCAAATTCTAGCTTAATACAATGTTTATATTTTATATCTTTATAGAATTTGTATGTATGTCTAATTCTGGCATTCTGTTGTTCCTTGGTCATATGACACCACAGTGGCTCTGCATGTGCTAACTTTTCTAAGAAAGGGCGGTCCTGACCTTTCATTTTTTTTTTTCTTGAGATAGTTTCTCTGTGTAGCTTTGGAGCCTGTCCTGGATCTCACTCTGTAGACCAGGCTGGCCTTGAACTCACAGAGATCTGCCTGCCTCCCAAGTGCTGGGATTAAAGGTGTGTGCCACCACTGCCTGACTGACATTTTGTTCTTATATCATCTCTCTATTCCATTCTTTGCTCATCAAAGTAAGTGTCTGCATAGGGCAGAAGTAACTTCAGCTAATCTAACTTTGTTGGTGTGTGTGCCTTGTAATTGCCGGAGTGTATAGTGAGAAGAGTTTTGCAATCTGAACTGTGGCCAACTCCTCTAGGCCACTGAATTTTGTTGACCTTTTTAGGTTTACTTTGTTTTGAACATCTTGTTTCTGCATAAGGACAGGGGCAGATGTTTCAAGAATGTCTCATAGCCTCATAAGGAGACCTCTGGCTTCTTTATGTGTGTCAACCTCCAAGGCATAAGGAAGACCTTCAAGTTGATAGAGATATCTCCCTAGAAGTGTGGGTGGGGGGTAATGTGTTCAGGATTGTCCTGTGGAAGCTTAGAATCAGCATTCCTCAGAGAAGTCATAAATGATTCATATGAATATATGAATATTTTCATCAATCCATTATCCCTATTTTGTACAAATATTAAAAGTCTAGTAAGTATGCAACAGGTGAAGATTAAAACCAAAGTTGGCACAGCAGCCATCATGTGTTTCAGCTTTGCTGGATCTTTGTCAAGCAGCTGTGCTGGCTTTATGACGTTTGCCATTTCCATCAGAGATGCCTGTGACAACTGACAGTATAGGTAAATTTATGAATGCAATAATGGTGGTAAAATGAAGGGGAACAATATGCGTGTAAACACAGTGATAAAACCTTAAGATCTGATTCCTCTTTACAGTTGGATCAATTTGTAAAATTAATTCATACAGAAATAAAGATTCAACAGTATGTTTAATGTGGTAAAGCTTTTTCACATGCCATTTATTCTTGTAGGCATGATAGAAGTCAAAGTGGAGAGAAACCTGTATATACTCAATGTGTTAAAGCCTTTGCATCTGAGAGTCATCTTCACAGTCATGAAAAAATATGTACCGTAGAGATACTCTATGAAAGTAACCAGTGTGGTAAAGCCTTTGCATATCAAAGTCATCTTCAAAAGCATAAAAGAACACATACTGGAGAGAAACCCTACGAATGTAATCAATGTGGTAAAGCCTTTGCTCATCAGAGTAGTCTTCAAAGGCATAAAAGAACACATACTGGAGAGAAGCCATATGGATGTAATCAGTGTCATAAAGCCTTTGCACGTAAGAGTATTCTTCAAACGCATAAAAGAACACATACTGGAGAGAAACCTTATGAATGTAATCAGTGTGGTAAAGCCTTTGCATGTAACAGTAGTCTTGAAAAGCATAAACGAACACATACTGGAGAGAAACCTTATAAATGTATTCATTGTGGTAAAGCCTTTGCTCTTCACTGTACTCTTCAAAAGCATAAAAGAATACATACTGGAGAGAAACCTTATAAATGCAGTCAATGTGGTAAAGCTTTTGGTCATCAAAGTAATCTTCAAATGCATAAAAGAACACATACTGGAGAGAAACCCTATGAATGTAACCAGTGTGGTAAAGCCTTTACTCAGTGCAGTCATCTTCAAATACATAAAAGAACACATATTGGAGAGAAACCCTATGAATGTAATCAGTGTGGTAAAGCCTTTGCATGTAGCAGTAATCTTCGACGTCATGAGAAAAAAGCATACTGCAGTGGAACCCTATAAATGTAGTCAGTGTGGTAAAGTTTGTTACTTTGATTATACAGGAGTAAAACTTTGTATGCCACCTGTTAAAACCTTTGCATATTATAATAGTCTTTGAGTACCGGAACAAGATACTGAGGGCTTCTTATTATAAAATATTTGGTAAGATCTTTAGCCAACACACTTAAATCATTTAAACAACAGTAGTCTGTAGATAAAAATGTTGACAGTGTCAACCATCTGTTCACACATTATGATGTCCATGTGTGCACCAGCTAACTCATGGGAAAAATGAATTTATAAATTTATGAAGCCCTATGTGTAGGGTAAAAGGGCCAGCCAAAGAAACATACCCTGACCCTAAAACCAGAGCCAAAGAAACACACTCTACCCTTGACCAACTGAGCACAAAGCCAACAAATCTCTGAGCTTGAAACCAGCCAATATATGAGCATGAAATTCAGCCAATCTCCAAACTTGTTCAAGGTCAGGGATTAAAATCTGACCAATTCCTGTCCTGAAAATATCCCTGGAAAACTGCACCTCTAAGAAGCTTGTTCAATTGGCAGCTTCCCTTTTCTACCCTGGCAGAGCCACTGCCCTGTATACCTCCCTCCCAAATAAATGTCTTGAATGAGTTTTGGGTGAAGATTTTCTTTTGCCTGAGCAGATCAGAAACTCCCTAGTGGAGGGAGGCAGAGAAGCAATGGGCACCTCTACTGGGAAACTACCTCATTGGAGCAGTGCATAAGTAAAAACTTTTCATGGAGCTGGAGCAGACTGCTGCATTTCTGCAGTGATTTCGCTCTTAGTTGAGTGAAGCAGAGAAGTAATAACTTGGGATGGATCTAAGAATAAATGGACACTTCTGCTGGGAAAGTCCCTTAGGGGAGTGGAGCAGAGCCCAGCTGTAATGGCTTCCTCTCAGGGAGGTCAGGATTCCCTCAACCTGCTGGGAGACCATCCTCCAGTGGTAAGAGGGTCAGGGTTAGGGTCTGGGTTTAAGGTTTAGGGTTAGGTCAGCATAGGAGGCAAGGGTTAGGGGGTTATTGTGAGAGGATTGGGGTTGGGGTGGGTGTCTTGATTGAGGTCAGTTTTAGTATCCTGGTCAGGGTACCGG
>CABHPH010120795.1:0-32756 GCA_902168325.1 Peromyscus nudipes | reverse complement strand
GTTTACAACCAATGACCTCCTAGTCACTGCCTGTCTGTACAGACCTCCAGGTCTTCTATGGTTGGTATTGAGATTAAGGGCGTGTGTCTCCAATGCTGGCTGTATCCTTGAACACACAGAGATCTACCTAGCTCTGCCTACCAAGTGCTGGGATTAAAGGCGTGCACCACCACTGCCCAGCTTTCGCTATGGCTTGCTAATAGCTGTGACCCTCAGGCAACTTTATTTATTAACATATAAATCACATTTCAGTACAAATAAAATACCACTATAGATTGCTATGAGTTACAGGTTCACCTTGGCTAAGTAGTAAATTCAGTCAAGGCCAGCCTGGGTTACACAGTGAGACTCTTTCAAAAACCAGACAGCTGGGCCTGGTGTTGCATGCTCACAATCCCAGCATTTAGGATGCAGAGGCAGGAGGATCACTGTAAGTTTGAGGTCAGCCAAGAGTATGTAGGGAGACCTTGTCTCCAAACCAGGCTTCCTACCCTCACAGAAATACCCAGCCCCCTAGATTTCTTAGGTGATTTGAATCTGTTTGGATTCCCCGCAAGCTTTGGCCTGTGAAGTAACAGCTGTGTGTGCTTAGTTTGGGCCCTCCACAGACACTTGCAAGGGTGTGTCAGGGTCTCTGCTCAGTGTCCCCTAGTGGACTAGCTAGACTTGTAAGTGCCACAGAGCTGATGGTTCCCTCTCCTCTCTACACCTCACAGCACTCCATCATTCCACGAGGATCACTTTCGCTGAAAGTCCTCGCCGAACTGCCCATCATCGTTGTACTAATGTACCAGGTATGTGTACCCCTTCATGTGAAAGTGCATGTCTGATTTCCTTCAGTGAATAAGATGTACATGAAGCCCACATGCTCGTGGGTGCAGTGCAGCCTGCTGTCTCTGTGGCGTGCCAGATCCTTCTGTGGTAGACGCATGTAGAAGCCCTGAACTCCACTGTTTCCCTTTCAGCTGTACAAACTGAACATCCACAGTGTCGTTGCTGAGTTTGTGCCCTTGATCATGAATACCATCGCGATCCAGGTCTCTGCACAAGCCAGGTAAGCAGTCCTCAGACCGAGACGAAGCTGACACCACGGTGCTTTTTCCAACTAGTAATTGCCATTACCCCCATTCTTGAGATGTGAGAACTGTGAGTGTTAACAATGGGCTGGAACCAAGTGCATTTGGACTTACTTTAAACTCGTATTGGAGTAGTGGTGGCTATGGTTGTTTTATGCATTCTGTGTGTCTGTGGATGTGAGTGTGTGCATGCCCATGTCACAGCATGTGCTGTGGAGGTCAGAAGACAACTTGCAGAAGTCAGGTCTCTCCTTCCACTTTGGGAGTCCCAGGGATTGAACTCAGGTTGTCCGTCTTGGCAGCAGGAGCCTTTAGCTGCTGAGCCATGTCACAGGCCTCTTAGTTGAAAAGATGCTCTAGTAGGTTGTTTTCTCTCTTCTTAGAAGTTCCCCAGGGTCACTAGGCATTGCTTGTTCTGACTGTCCTTGAGAAAACTGACAGTGGGCTTGACCTCCAGGGCTCCCTGCTGGGGAGGACCAGGCCCACTGGATCCATCCTTGTGTTAAACCAGATAGCATTCCTTAAGGACACCCTCTCTTGACATGCAGCCCCTCTGACTGTGAGGTACTTGAGGAGCATCTGAGGAGTGACCCTCTCCAGCCATCCCCAGAGCTTTTATTAAGCACACAGGTGCCCTAAGGAATGCAGGTCATGCAGCATGGGTGATAGGAAATCCATATTAGTTAGGAGTGCTGTGGTATGGTTTGATTTGAGCCTTCTAGAACTTCTATGTTATGCCATTTTTATTTTATTTTTAAAAATTCTGTGTATGTGGGCATGGCTATGTGTGGATATGTGCACATGAGTACAGTGCCCATGGAGGCCAGAAGAGGGCATCAGATCCCCCTGGAGCTATAGTTTCAGGAGCTTATGAGCTGTCCAACATGATGTTGGAAATGGAACCTGGGTTCTTTGTAAACAGCAAGTGCTCTTAACCACTGAGCCTTTCATGTGATTTGAAACTGCATAAAAGTAGATGCATTTATGTTGCAGTGGTGCTTTTGGTTGTATGGAAATGAGGGAACTTCAAGGCTTAGTAGTTGCTGTAGGTGCTACTACACCTAATTCCAAGTCACCTAAAGGACTGATGTTGGACTTGTATTCCATTCCTGCCCAGGCAACATAAGCTTTACAACAAGGAGCTGTATGCTGACTTCATCGCAGCTCAGATCAAAACGTTGTCGTTTTTAGCCTATATCATCAGAATTTACCAGGTAAGTTCCTAGACTTGGTTTGCTTTTATTCTTGTGTGTATGCACGTGCGCATGCACTTTGGGTAGGTGTGTATTTGTATGTGATGTATGTGTATATATGTGTTTATAAATGAATGTACATGTGTGCAGGTGTGTGTATGTAGGCCAGGGGTTGGTGTAGGAAATCTTCCATCTTTTTCTTTTGGAGGTAAGGTCTCTTAAGTCAAACCCAAAGCTCATTGTATGGTTAGCCCTGTCAGCCCCTGCTCCGGATCCTGTCTCCTCTCCCTTCCAAGGGTGGAATTACTGCTGCCGTGCCCACCCTGAGTTTCTGTAGGCTTTGGCAAGCTGGCCTCTGATTCTCCAGCACAGCAGCACTTCAGCCCTGAGTTCTGCCCCCTGTTGTTGCCGTAGTTTACAGACAGTAAAATTCATTTTCTGTGCGTGTGTGCTTGAGTTGACTGTGGCTCCCAGTCAGCCGTTAACGTATAGAAGGCTTCTGTCCCCCTAAAGTTTCGTGGCCAATTGTAGTCAGTGTTGTCCCGGCATCTCCAGTTCCTGGCAGACCTTATGTGTATTTTTTGTCCCCATAGCTTTGCCTGGTCTGCTCTCAAAGGGGCTGTGTCTCTCCAGTGTGGTGTCTGCAGCTCATGTCCGCCGTCTTTCATTAGGCAGGAATCCTGAGGTGTCATGAGTGAACTGCTTCTCTTCAGTCAGAAGGAAGGAAAGGGGACCTGAGCTCCCACATTTAGGCTACATTTTTGTTTTCCTTTTTAAAATTTTGTTGTGTGTAAGTGTGTGACTGGTTCTCTGCTTCCTCCTTAATGGGGTTCTGGGGACCTAACTTGGGTCACCAGGCTTTCATGGCGAGTGGTGTTACCTCCTGAGCCCTCTTACTCCCCCAACCTCATCTTTTTCTTCCTTGAGATGTGGTCTTACTACACAGCCTGGTTGCCGTGATTTGCTGTGGTAACAGGCCAATCTCCAATTGGCAGTGATCCTCCTGCCTCTGCCTCTCAAGAGCTGGAATCGAAGGCTTTTAACATCAGACCTGGCTTAAGCTATATAATATTTTTGTTTGGTTTGGTTTTGATTTTTCAAGACAGGATTTCACTGTGTAGCTTTGACTGTCCTGGAACTCACTCTATAGACCAGGCTGTCCTCGAATTCACAGAGATCTGCCTGCCTCTGCTTCCCTAGTCCTGGGACTAAAGGCGTGCACCACCATTGCCTAGCAAGCTATGTAATTTTTTAATAAAGTTTTTGGGTAGGCAGTCAACAATTATTCTAAAGTATGGAGTAAATGTAATTCTGATCTCTTGCAATGGAATTATGTTTTGTTTCTAAGGCCTTTTGTTTTTGGAGACAGAGAACTCTGTAAGGGTTTAACAATTGTTTTAAAATAAAAACTACTTTACAGTCTCACTATGTAGCCCAGCCTGGCCTTCAACCCATGATCCTTAATCTCCTGAGTGCTGGATTGTAGGCATTGACCACCAAGACCAGATAAATGAAGGTTTTGTCCCTTGGTGTTGAGTCAGGAAGAGACTGTTGAGAGCTCTCAGAATCATCCCCATCAGTCTCTGTCACCGCTCTCCACTCATGTTAGTAGGATGACTAAGAGGACTGATTGATTTTTGAGCCAGTGTCTTACTATGTAGCTTTGACTGGCCTGGAACTTATTAGGTAGACCAGGGTGGTCTCACAGAGATCTTTCTAGCCCTGAGTTGTTGTTGTTTTTTTTTTTTAATTTTTTCTATTTAAGATTTATCACGTGTTCTGCATTCAGGAACGGCTGCACGCCAGAAGAGGGCACCAGATCTCATTATAGATGGTGGCTGGGAATTGAACTCAGGACCCCTAGAAGAGCAGGCAGCACTCTTAACCCCTGAGCCATCTCTCCAGCTCCCACCCTGAATATATATATATATATTTTTTTTTTTTGGGTTTCTCGAGACAGGGTTTCTCTGTGTAGCTTTGCGCCTCTCCTGGAACTCACTTGGTAGCCCAGGCTGGCCTCGAACTCAGAGATCCGCCTGGCTCTGCCTCCCGAGTGCTGGGATTAAAGGCGTGCGCCACCACTGCCTGGCCCCTGAATATGTTTTAAACATTCTTTAGCATTTATTTTCTCTCTAATGGAATAATGCATATTCACTATGGAAATTTGTAAAACAGTAAAGCAATACAAACACTGCATCCACACTTACACCACATGAAAGGCCATCTATCCATGTTGTCTTCTTTTCAGAATGACGCTGGCTGCGTGGCTCTGTGCAAACACATGTCCACGCTGAAACCTTTTGGGTGGTACTTGCTTAGTAGGCCTCACGATTCGCGATAGGACTTGGTGTCTCTGCCACCCCTACACAAGTGTGACTGTTGTCCTCCTTGCTGTGACAGGAGCTAGTGACCAAGTACTCCCAGCAGATGGTGAAAGGCATGCTACAGTTGCTTTCCAATTGCCCGGCGGAGACTGCGCACCTCAGGAAGGAGCTTCTCATCGCTGCCAAGCACATCCTCACCACGGAGCTGAGAAACCGTAAGGCTAGCTTTTCTTTGAAGGCCTGTGTCGCCTGTGCCGACTTTGGGGCCAGTGACTTCCTGAAGGTTCTACGGGGTCTTGGCATGCCTGTTCTTCCTTTATTGCTGCCTTGGGGCTTCTCAGTTCTTTAATTTTTTTTTTTTTAACTTTTGTTTACTTCTGTTGTGCATGGATGTGTAGATACTTTAACTTGCATCTGTGTGGGTCTGTGCACCACATGTGTGCTTGTTGTCTGCAGAGACCAGAAGAGGGTGTCAGATCCCTGAGACTGGAGTCATTGTGAGCTGCCATGTAGGTGCTGAGAATCGAACACCTGTCTCCTACTGAGCTAACTTCTTGTTTTTGTTTGTTTGTTTTGTTTTGCTTTTTTTGAGACAGGGTTTTTCTGTGTTAATAGCCCTGGCTGTCCTGGAACTCACTAGGTAGCCCAGGCTGGCCTCAAACTCAGAGATCCACCTGCCTCTGCCTCCCAAGTGCTGGGAATAAAGGTGTGCGCCACCACACCCATCTGCCCTCCTTTTTAAAGACTTATTTTACTAATTGTCTGTGTGCTGGGGTGAGGAGTCTGCAGGAGACCAGAGGCGTGGAATGTTGGTTGTGAGCTTCGAACTGTATGGTGATATTTTTCTTTTGTACCAAAATGTTAATTGTATGTTAATAAATAAAGTTGCCTGGGGGTCAGAGCTATTATCAAGCCATAGGAAAGCAGGGCAGTGGTGGTGTACGCTTGTGATCACAGCACTTGGTAGACAGAGCTAGGTAAGTCTCTGTATGTTCAGGGATACAGCCAGTATTGGATACACATGCCTTTAATCTCAATACCAACCATAGAACACCTGGAGGTCTATACAAACAGGCCGTGATGAGGCAGTCCTGTGGTTGGGTTTACAACCAATGAGAAGGCAGAACAGAGACTATATAAAGACTTTAACACAGGAAGTAGCGGCTCCTTCGGAGAGGTAGGATCGCTGCAGGAGGAAGGGTAAGGTTTAGTTCTTAGCTCTGACCTCTTGGCTTTCTTCTTTGCATTGGTTCTGTGTTTCTTATTTATAAGACGGTTGGTTACATCTACAGAGCTGTCTCTCCAGCCTGTCTTGGTCAGTTCTCTAACAACAGACATGACCCTGGTGGTATCTCTGTGGGCAGGTGGTTCGTGTGGCCCAGTAGAACCAACATCCCACTTTGCGGTGCCTTTCTGGTCTTTTCTCTTCCCTTTTCTTCGCCTAGCAGTTCACAGGCTGACAACTGTGGAAGGTCTCTGCAGTCTTTAATGTTCTCATGTGTTTCCTAGAGTTCATCCCCTGCATGGACAAGCTGTTTGATGAATCCATCCTGATTGGCTCTGGATACACAGCACGAGAGACACTCAGGTACAGTATCATTAGACCCAGGATGCAGGCCTGCTTGGCATGATGGCCAGGGACAGGATCACCTGCACATTGGGCGAGCTCTAATGCAGGCCGTTGGACCCTACTCACCTATTGGATTTAGAATGACAGCCGGTTTGGAAGGACGGAAGTGCTTAGGTTGTTTAAAAAAAAAAAAAGCCTTCTTTAAAACACTTTTGGAATTTACTTGGTATGTGTGTGCTCATGCACTCATGCCAAGGTGTAGAGGTCAGTGGACAACATGCATGATTTAATAACCCAGGAAATGTATGTGCATACAGTGTCATAACGTGTAGAGCATTAACCTATTAACTAGTTAACATTTTGAGATAGTCTCACTCGGTAGCCATGGCTGGCCTGGAACTCACAGAGATCTACCAGCTGCCGCCTCCTGAGTGCTGGGATTAAAGGCGTGTGTACCACCATGTCTGGCACACAGTTTGAACAACAAGCCCCACTCAGTACACGAACAAGCTGGTCATCATTTTTGCTGTGGTTAGCGTATCTGCCAGTACCTGTTAGGTATTTTCCTGGTTAGTTATTATTGTTGACTTGACATAGTCTAGAGCAGTGGTTCTCAACCCCAAAGGGTTTCTGACGCACAGGTTGAGAACTGCTGCCTTAAAGAGAAAATTTATCCTTGCCAAGAAGCCATCAACTGTCAGTAGCTGATCTAGAGAGTCCCCTGACTAACAAGAGGGCAGCTCGATGAAGAGTTGTTCCTGTCAGATTGACCTGTGGTCATGTCTATGGGGCATGTTCTTGATTGCTAATTAGTAGGAGAGTCCAGTCCACTGTGGGTGGCACTATCCTTAGGCAGGTGATCCTGGGTTGTAGAAAAGCTAACTGAGTATCAGCCAGTAGGCAGGGCTTCCCATTGTTGCTGCTTCAAGCTCTTGCTTGAATTCCTTCCTGGGTTACTTCAGTGATAAGACGGTGACCTAGAATTGTAAGCCAACTAACCCTTCCATCCCTAAAGTTGCTTTTGGTCAGTGTTTTATCCCAGTACCAAAAAAGCCAACTAGAACAGGAACTTTATGACTTGGATGAAAGTTAGCTTTTCAGTGTGTAGAGTGAAGCATGACAAGAAAGATTGGGCCTTTCATTTGAGCAGCTGGGAGAGGAACAAGGGCCTGGGTGGGGACTAAGGTCATCTGGACCCTCCCCCTTAGCACTGCAGTTCCAGCAATGACTACAGGGAATACACTGATGGCGTCTCTTCCTGCAGACCCCTCGCCTACAGCACACTTGCTGACCTTGTGCATCACGTTCGCCAGCACCTGCCCCTCAGTGACCTTTCCCTCGCCGTCCAGCTCTTTGCCAAGAACATCGATGATGAGTCCCTGCCCAGTAGCATCCAAACCATGTCCTGCAAACTCCTGCTGAACCTGGTAGACTGCATCCGCTCCAAGAGTGAGCAGGAGAGCGGCAATGGCAGAGATGTCCTGATGCGGATGCTGGAGGTACCCGCTGCTTTGATTTCTCTTACACATGGTTAATTGGCTTTGGGAGTTAGACCACGCTGTTCAAACCCTGGGTCCTCCTGCTGCCGGCAGCCATGCTCGGAAGCTGCTCATCTCTGTATTTCTCTTCAGTCTTGGGATAGTCAGCATCTGTCTGGCAGGGCTGACCTGAGAGTGCCCCAGCCTGGGGACACCCCAGTTAGTGTCAGTGGGAAGGAGGGGCGAAAGGTTTTCCATGGCACTGGAGGGCCACTCCAACAGTCTTGAGTCAAAGCTGGATCCTGCTCACCCAGCTCAGAACCCAGCAGCTGTTGACCTTTGTGCATATGTGTATGGGGCCACAGGAACATTTTAGATGTCCTCAAGGGCCATCTACTGTATGTTACAGTTTTTCAAGACAGGATTGCTTTGTGTAGCCCTAGCTGTCCTGGAATTCACTTTGTAGACCAGGCTGGCCTTGAATTCACAGAGATCCACCTGCCTCTGCCTACCAAGTGCTAAGATTAAATGCATGAGCTACCACTGCCTGGCTCTGTTTTGGGTTTTCTAAAGATTTAACTTTAAATTTTAATTGTGCGTGTGTTCTGTGCATATGTTCATGTGTGCCAGAGGTTTTAGATTACCGTAGAGCTGGTTCCAGACAGTTTGAGCCATCCCACGTGAGTGCTGGGAATGGATCTTTGGTCCTCTGGAAGAGAAGTATGATCTCTTAATACCATCTCTGCAGCGTTTTGTATTTTTAAAACAAGGTCTTGGTCTGTAGTTCCCCCTGCCTCTGCCGGCTAGTTACCAGCCCCCAAGTTCCCTGCTGTGTCTGCCTCCCCAGAGCTGGGTTACAAGAGCGTGTTGCCATACCCTGCTCTTCTGCGTGTTCTCTGAGAACTGCGCACAGTCCTCACGCTTGCAAGGCAGGCGCTCTTCAGACTGAGCAGTCATCCCTTTCAGCGTCCATTTAGTGACAGGCAGGATGACTTCAGAGGGTTTCAGATGTTTGGCTATTAACTCTTGGCTCCTTCCCTTGACCCTAATTTCTTTTGCCATTAGGTTTTTGTCCTCAAGTTCCACACCATTGCCCGGTACCAGCTCTCGGCCATTTTTAAGAAATGCAAGCCTCAGTCTGAACTGGGAGCTGCAGAAGCCGCACTGCCTGGGGTGCCCACGGCCCCTGCTGCCCCTGGTCCAGCACCTTCCCCAGCCCCTGTGCCTGCCCCTGCCCCTCCTCCACCCCCACCCCCAACCCCAGCCACCCCAGTGACCCCAGCCCCTGTGCCTCCATTTGAGAAGCAAGGAGAAAAGGACAAGGAAGATAAGCAAACGTTCCAAGTCACAGATTGCCGGAGTTTGGTGAAGACCTTGGTCTGCGGAGTGAAGACCATCACGTGGGGCATAACGTCATGTAAAGCACCTGGTGGTAATTCTACTCTTACACCTTTTAGACCGACAGCATTTTCAGTTGGTGTGTTTGCCAGGTTTTAATGTATTCTCTCTCTTCTAGAAGCTCAGTTTATTCCTAACAAGCAGTTACAACCCAAAGAAACTCAGATTTACATCAAACTCGTGAAGTATGCAATGCAAGCCTTGGATATTTATCAGGTATGAAGTGGCTGCAAACCGTGATGTTGAGTGGGGAAGGTTCCCTTAGAACAGAGTCTAGTGATGGAGCGTTCCTTGGACTTCACTCCCAGGGACTTCACTCCCAGGATGGGTCTGGTTTTGTTGTTGCGTGGCCTGCCCAGCTTTGCGTTGTGCTGGGATGGCACACGTGCATCATCACCCCGGTTTATGTGTGCTGGGGATCGAACCCAGGCTTCATGCATTTTGGTGTTTAATTCCCTCTCCTGTTTCTGTGGTGAAGTACTCTGACAAAAGCCGTTTAGGGGTAAGGGGCTTATTTGTTATCAAATGGAGGTTGTCAGGTACCTCTACCCTCTGAGCGGTCTCTCTGGCCTCTTAAGTTTACTTACTGGTTTTTTTTTTTTTCCTGATGTAAATACCTAGTTTCTTCTTTTTCAAAATTGAGGCAAGAATAGTGATTTTAGAAGGAGGATAATAACCCTTTATTGTTGAATTCAGTGCCCCGTTTTAAGTGTGTATCTTGTGATTTTGTAAAGAAATATATATACAATGAAGGTGCTCCGTTCTAACGACCGGGGTGGTTCCCCCATTCTAGGTCCAGATCGCAGGAAACGGACAGACATACATTCGAGTAGCCAACTGCCAGACTGTGAGGATGAAAGAAGAGAAGGAGGTGCTGGAGCACTTTGCTGGTGTCTTCACCATGATGAACCCCCTGACGTTCAAGGAGATCTTCCAGACTACAGTCCCTTACATGGTGGAGAGGATCTCAAAAAATTATGCTCTTCAGGTAATAACTCCTTTTTATATTCGTGTGTGTGTGTGTGTGTGTGTGTGTTTTGGACGTCACAGGACAGTTTGTGGGCGAGTTCTCTCCTTTCACCATGTGGCTTAGGGATTGAACTTGGCTTGGTGGTAGTTGCCTTCACCTGCTGAGCCATCTTGCCAACCCCTTTTATAGTCTTTCCCCATTCACTTTAACTTTTCTGTATATTGAATGTTTTGTGTTTACTCATCTACTTTGAAGCTTTAAAAAAAAAAAAAATGCTGTCCCTTGGCTGGAGAGATGGCTCAGAGGTTAAGAGCACTGGCTGTTCTTCCAGGAGTCCTGAGTTCAATTCCCAGCAACCACATGACTGCTCACAACCATCTGTAATGAGATCTGGCGCCCTCTTCTGGCCTGCAGGCATACATATAGACAGAACACTGTATACATAAAAATCTTAGGGAAAAAAACGCTGTACCCAAGGATGTGTTTGTAGGGGAGTATTGGTAATAATGTTTGAGAAAGTTTTCAAGCCTTTAGATGCCTCGGGCGGGCTCCTTTCAAGAGTAGAAGCTAACGGGTGTTAAGTGTACCTGTCAGTGTTGGATGGTGAGCAGGGGAGCGGCAGATCAAAAGCTCCGTGCTCTGGTAGGAGGCCCGGCTTGTCTGATGTGGCAGGCTTAGTTTCTCAGCAGTCTGCGACCAGCGGGTTTTGTTTGGAAACTCATTACTTTGCCTTTTGCAGCTGCTTTGGGGAAGGGGATTATTTTTGTCATGGGCATTTCTTATTTTGACAGATTGTTGCCAACTCCTTCTTGGCAAATCCTACTACCTCGGCTCTGTTTGCCACAATCCTGGTGGAGTACCTCCTGGACCGACTGCCAGAAATGGGCTCCAATGTGGAACTCTCCAACTTGTACCTCAAGCTGTTCAAGTTGGTCTTCGGCTCAGTGTCCCTGTTTGCAGCTGAAAACGAGCAGATGCTGAAGGTAATGTGCACCCTGCTCTGAGGGCCACTGGGGTGCTAGAGGTAATGTGCACCCCGCTCTGAGGGCCACTGGGGCGCTGGAGGTAATGTGCACCCTGCTCTGAGGGCCACTGGGGTGCTGGAGGTAATGTGCACCCTGCTCTGAGGGCCACTGGGGTGCTGGAGGTAATGTGTACCCCGCTCTGAGGGCCACTGGGGCGCTGGAGGTAATGTGCATCCCGCTCTGAGGGCCACTGGGGTGCTGGGGCTTTTATTGTTTTCATTTTTGAACAGAAATTACAGCAACTCTTTTTTTTTTTTTTTCTTGAGACAAGGTTTCTCTGTAGCTTTGGAGCCTGTCTTGAAACTCACTATGTAGACCAGGCTGGCCTTGAACTCACAGAGATCCGCCTGCCTCTCCCTTCGAGTGCTGGGATTTAAAGGTGTGTGCCACCACCGCCCAGCAAGTGACTCCATTTTTACATGTGTAAACGCTCTTTAAATTCAGTGTGCCGCAGATGAGGGCTGCATGCCAACAACAGTTCAGGTCGTACTTGGTAACACTTGGCTGCTCTGCCAGGTGACAGTGAGAATTCAGGGTCAAGGCCGAGCATGCAGGCCTAGTGTGTGACCCGCCACTTGGGAGGTAGAGCAGTAGGATGAAGGTAGCTTCAGCTACTGTAGCACATTTGCGGCCAGCCTGGCTGCATGAGACCCCATCTCAAAAACCTAGAGGAAAACTCCATCCTCAGGTAACAGTACAGAAATCTGGGAACCTGCTAAGAGCATCTTTCATAGCTAGATGGCCGAAACCACTCCGGTTGTTATCTTCTTTTGCTCCCAATGAAATAAGCTCTTCATGCTGCTGATGGCAGAGTTGTGTGTGAGCTCTCGTCGGAGGGCGTGGAAACTCCTCCCTGGTGCTCACCGATCTCCCTTCTCTGCACAGCCTCACCTGCACAAGATTGTGAACAGCTCCATGGAGCTGGCGCAGACCGCCAAGGAGCCTTACAACTACTTCCTACTGCTCCGTGCCCTCTTCCGATCCATAGGAGGCGGCAGCCATGACCTCCTGTATCAGGAGTTTCTGCCTCTCCTCCCAAACCTCCTCCAAGGTGAGTGCAGTGTCTCGAGGGGATCTGTTTGACTGACTGCTGCTGGGCTTATGCTCTCTGCCTGGTACAGCTCATGGGAGGTTTTAGGAAATAACTTTTATTAGTTTCTATAATCAAACCACATAGGACTTGTCATGTCAAGGCCTTATTTACCTTTTTTGCAGTATTACCTCTGTACAAATAGTGTGGAGTGTAAAATACTTTTGAGTTTTCCCACTGTATGCCTTGGGTGGCCCTTGTACCTGCTCAGCCCTTACCTGGTCTGGTTCTTTTCTCTTTGCCTAGATCCATCACAAGAGGTATAGCAGGATGTTTGTTACAGCTTGTGACTTTGTGCAGCTGCCGTTGCATGCATTAGGGAGTAACCTGCCCCTCCAACCCTGTTTCCAGGCCTGAACATGTTGCAGAGTGGCCTGCATAAGCAGCACATGAAGGACCTCTTTGTGGAGCTGTGTCTCACAGTGCCGGTGCGGCTGAGCTCTCTGCTGCCCTATCTGCCCATGTTGATGGATCCCTTGGTGTCTGCCCTCAATGGCTCTCAGACATTGGTCAGCCAAGGCCTGAGGACCTTGGAGTTATGTGTCGACAACTTGCAACCGGATTTCCTCTATGACCACATTCAGCCTGTGCGTGCAGAGCTCATGCAGGTAAGTGTGCTTTCTTTCACCTCTGCACCAGCAGGGGGTAACAGCCCTTCACACCTCCAGTTTGACCTAAGGAGTCACTGTACTCAAGTCAGAGGCAGACTGCGTGATGCTTGCTTGCCGAGCCCTGGGATGTACTAACCAGTGTTGATGGCTAGTGTAGGCTCCATAAGCCAGTGTGAAGGCAGGTGGTGTGGGTGCTGTATAGCTGCTGATGCTCCCAGAAAGAACCTGCCTGTATCCACACTTGATGAAACTGCAGGGCAGCTGATGGGCATCTTTCCTGCTCCACCTCACCCCAAGAGAAAAAGAACAGATGATACAATGTTGTTTTGAAGTCTTAGGGGTTTTTTTTGTTCATTAGAAATCAGATGTTGCTGGGTGGTGGTGGCCTACAACATTAGTCCCAGCACTTGGGAGGCAGGCAGATCTTTGAGTTTGAAGCCAGTTTCGTCTACAGAGTAAGTTCCAGGACAGCCAGGACCACACAGAGAAACCCTGTCTCACCCCTACCCCCAGTGAGGTGCTAAGTATCCGTTTTTCACTTTGTTTGTACTGTGATTATGATGGGATAGGTAGTCACTGGTGGCAGGGAACTCTTTACTCCCACCCCCTAGCGTAGGGTTCCCAGGCAGCCCTCCATGGTGGAGGCTCAGCAGCTCCTGCACACAGGAGTCTCTAGACTAGCCGGATTGGAGGGCCGACTGGCGCCTCCCTGCCCAGCCTGAGGTGATCTCTTGGTCTCTCCACACTGAAAGAAGATGGCACGGGGCCCCTCGTCGGGGAGGATGCAGAGCCTGCTCTGAGAGCCGTGCCGTCGGTTCTGGAAAGCAGAGCTCGTCTTGACCTGCGCGTGTGTGGCCAGCCAGGGAGAGTGGAAGCAAGGGTGGCTGCTGGGGCTGAGGGAGTGCTGGACCTCAGTTTGCTTTACACGAGAACCCTCAGATGAGGTTAAAGGTCCCTCCTAGTTTCTGGGGGCCCAGTAACCCACGAGACAAGTGTTGTCTCTCCTGATCACCCAGTGAGCTTGGTGCTGCCCTCACCTGCCTAAGAAGCAGAAGACTCCTCCCTGAGGCAGGGGCCTCACAGCCCATCCATCCTCAGTGGTTTGACTCGCAAGAACATGAGAGAAACTGGATTTTGCTTGGCGGGAGGAAATGTACCAAGACTCCGTGTTAAGCTTGAATCTGGCTGGTTCCCACCACTGAGTGTTGTGATGGACGTTAAGAAAATAGACCCAAAACCAGGACAACATGAGTAATTTTGAGACATGAGTCATTCAGATGAGGGGACGCATGGGCAATGGACACAGTGTTCTGCAGTAGGCTGTACAAGTATGTGCTGTGCAGAGCACAGCTGAGCTTATTTAACCCTCCAGTCCTGCTTCAGACCATATTACAAACAAAGATCCAGCATACTGAAGCTTTAAGGCAGCGAGTGCTGAGCAGAGCAAAGGTGGGCTTTATGTGACCTTTGCTTGTTGGTCTCTCATAATGTGCTAATGTTGTTGTTGTTTTGGGTTTTGTGAGACAGGGTTTCTCTGTGTAGCCCTGGCTGTCCTGGAACTCACCCTGTGGACCAGGCT
This sequence comes from Peromyscus nudipes, assembly GCA_902168325.1. Taxonomy (NCBI): domain Eukaryota; kingdom Metazoa; phylum Chordata; class Mammalia; order Rodentia; family Cricetidae; genus Peromyscus; species Peromyscus nudipes. The sequence continues at coordinate 18,442 of CABHPH010120795.1, read as the reverse complement.
GGCCTTGAACTCAGAGATCCACCTGCCTCTGCCTCCCAAGTGCCTGGCTCATGTTAACATTATTTTATTGGTCATTTTAAAACCCTAAGGTTGGGTCTAAAGAGGCCCGGATGTGGAGGGAGGGCCACTCTGGGGATGTAACAAGGTCTCACATAAGCATTTTGGCAGAGACTAAACCACCCACATGGTGGCCTTGCTGTCCTTCAGGAAGGCTTACTGAGCAAGGAGGGGTTGCAGGAGAGATGTGGTTAAGTTTATGCATATTTAAGGGCATTGCTTGGCCCTTGTGGCTATTTTCTGTTTTTCTTTTCCCTGGCTCTCAGGGACCCCTACCATACCCTTACCCTCCTCTAATGGAATTATTTCTTTGTCATGTTTCTAAGAAGAAGAAAAAAATCCAGGACAAGAATGTTCAGTAGGTCACCCTGAGCCTCATCCCACTTCATACCTGAGAATTGTAGCTTTTCACTCTGACTCTTGAACCTTTTATTTTAAAGACTCACGTACTTTATGTGTATGAGTGTTTGCTTACATATATTTACATCACATTTGTAGAAGAGGGACTGGGGTTACAGAGAGTAGTGAGCCAGCGTGTGCGGGCTGGGAACTGAACCTGGGTCCCCTGGAAGAGCTGCCCAGTGCTCTTAATTGCTGAGCCATCTCTCCATCCCCAACCCTTTGATTTTTTTGTTCTGTGACATCTTTTGTATAAAATAGCACCAACATATGTTTGTTTAGTAAAGACAGAACTTCCCTGGAGGAAAACAAGTAAGACTGTGTTAACATTGTCTTTTCCCCAAGAAGGGGGCAGTTTGCAGGAGGAAGAGTCCTCACGTCTGACAAATTGTGAAGCTTGCTGCCTGGCCAAGCTCTCAATGAAAGTCCGTTCATATTTTAGGCTTTGTGGCGCACGCTGCGCAACCCTGCAGACAGCATCTCCCACGTGGCCTACCGTGTGCTCGGGAAGTTTGGCGGCAGCAACAGGAAGATGTTGAAGGAGTCCCAGAAGCTGCACTATGTGGTGACTGAAGTTCAAGGCCCCAGCATTACTGTGGAGTTCTCTGATTGCAAAGCCTCCCTCCAGCTTCCAATGGAGAAGGTAAAGTCAGGAGCTACCAAGGGGATCTTGTTTTGCTCTGAGAAGATTGATCTCAATATAAAATACGTGCATGAGCCTATGTTGAGGGAGGGACTCTCACTCAGCCCAGGAGTTACATGATGATCTGCTTGGCTGGGGAGGTGGCCTGCATGCTCGTGGGCAAATGGAATGGTGTTAACACAGTAGTTTAGGACCTTGAGTAAGGGTAGAGTTCTTCCCAATGACCAGCTCACCTGAATTGCTGGTCTGTTGGGATCTTGCTGGGCCTTATTTCCAGGGCCATTGAGAACTCAGATCTATAATTGTCTCTCCCTTGGTATACCAGGGCCCAGTTTTCTCCCATTTTTTTATCCTAACGCTCCTGTTCTCCTTCCTGGCTCTTTGGAAATGAGTTAGTATAAAATTGTACCTCTGTTCTCTGTCTCTGTTTCTTTCTCTGTGTGCGCGTGTGTCCACATGCAGATGTGTAGGTTTGGGGGAGCTGGTGGATGGATGGCTTTCTCTTTCAAAGAGCAGTAAGTAAAAGCATAAGAAAGCCATCTTTCAGGTTTCAACTTTAGGGCAGGCAAGCATGTGTACCTTCAAAAGCTCATGAGCTTCAGACCTGGCTGGGTGTGTGAGATGACAGCCTGCCACACCAGACCTTCCAGTTTGCCTTCTGGTTGTCTCCCATTGGTCATTAAACCATGAATGAGGGGCTAGGGAGCTGGCTGAGCACTTACGAGCATTTGCTACTCTTGCCGAGGCTGCAGGCTCAGTTCCCAGCATCCAAGGTGCAGCCCATAACTCCATCTCTAAGGGATCAGTCACCCTCTGACCTCTGTGGACACTTGTACTCAACGTATGCATAACCTATAAACAGATGCACGTAGACACATAATTAAAAATAAAGTCTTAAAGCTGGAGTTCCTGTGCATTTTATCGGGAGCCATGCAGCTCCTTATTTTCTTCACCGTCTGCATTTTCCGAGCTCTTGCTGTGTTGCCTGTAGACTTGCCCGGCTCGGCTCTCCCAGAAGACGGCAACAGCACACACTGTACATTCTGTGCTTTTTGTCGTAGGCCATTGAGACCGCCCTGGACTGTCTGAAGAGCGCCAACACAGAGCCCTACTATCGGAGGCAGGCTTGGGAGGTGATCAGGTGCTTCCTGGTGGCCATGATGAGCCTGGATGACAACAAGCATGCGCTCTACCAGCTGCTGGCACACCCCAAGTATGTGCTCGGGTCATTCTCTGGGACTGGTGCAGCTTACTACCCAAGTTAGGGACAGAAGTGACTCTCTAGGAGTCCGTTAGGCGTGTGCCCCTTTAAGTGGGCAAGGTAGCATTTAACTTACCAAGTGATGCATCAGAGAAGCCTCTAGAGCCATGGTTCTCAACATGGGGGTCGCGACCCCTGGGCGGGGGCAAATGGCCCTTTCACAAGGGTCTCAGCATTGGGAAGGTTGAGAACCATGGTCTTAGAGAAAGTGGAGAGAACATGGGCACCTACAGTAGAGTTGGTCTTAGATCATTTCGTTGTGTGCCCTGCCGTCATAGAGTCTAGGGTCATGTCCCTATGTTTGGCATAGCTTTTTAAAATCTTTTTGTGTTTAGAGACAGGGTCTCATGCAGCTCAGGCTGGCCTCAAACTTAGTATGTACCTGAGGATTACTTGAATGGTCCTCCAGCTCACAGGTGCTAGGTGACAGGTTTCTTGTACACCAGGCAAGTGCTCTGCCGACAGCCATATTTCAGCCCGTGACAGGTGACAGACCTATTCTTATTCCCACTCCATCACTGATTTACTTCTTATAATTTGGCTTTATTCTGGAGATAGTCTCTACCCTGATGGACCTGGAACTCACTGTGTAAGCGAGGCTCATCTCAAACCCACAGATATCCAATTGCCTCTGCCTCCACAGTGCTGATATTAAGGTGTGTGCTGCCATTCCTGGACACACACACACACACACACACACACACACACACAACTTTAAAAAAATGATCCATATTTTTTTCTGCTTGTGTGTGCAGGTGACTGGCTGTCTGTGCAGGGAGGCCAGAGGACTTCAGTGTCCAGGCTGGCAATCATCGAGCCCCAGTGCTCCTCCTGTGTCCCCCCCTTTTCCCCACAGTGCTGCTGTTATAGGCTTGTGTGGGTCTATACCTGGCTCTTCATTAGGTTCTAGAGACTGGAACTGAGGTCCTCATGGCTTATACAACAAACACTCTGAGCCACCGAGCCATCCTTCCAGTCCCCCATATTTTTTTAGCCCCAGATTTTAAAATTTGTTTACTGTACTCTTAGGTTACATCTTGCCCTGAGGTCTTTGTCCTCACCTTTAACCACTGGACAGCTGCAGCCAGCCACTTAGCAGGGTCTCTCCTTTGATAGCTTTACAGCAACCTCCCCAGCCCTCTGATTTCTTGTTCTAATCGTCACAAGGGGCCTCCACGAATTTAGCATACACAGGCTCATCACAGTTGGATACAAGCAGTTAAAGATGGGCCTGGAGCTTAAGGCTCTGGGAGCCTTGCAGATTTCACATGCCAGGCCACCGAGAAAGCGGGCTGTCTCCAGCACCTCTGTGAAGCAGCATTACCATCCACTACAACTGCACTAGCAGTGCCTTTCCAGATACTGCAGTGGGTGACTAGAAAAAAACAACCTTCATTTCTCTTGAAAAAGATGTATTTTTATTTTGTGTATATGCGTGTTTGCCTGTATGCATGTATGTGCACAATGGGCAGCCTGGTGCCCTCAGGCCGGAAGAGGTATCAGATTCCTCGTACAGTTTTTGGATGGTTGTAAGCTGCCGAGTGGATGCTGGGGCTTGAACTCGGATCCTTTGCTGAACCGATGGCTCAGTGTTTAAGAGCACTTGCTGCTCTTTATGCAGACCTGGGTTCAGACTCTGGAACCCACATAGCGGCCCAACAGTCTTTTATGACTCCAGTTCTAGGTGACCCACTGCCCTCTTCTAAAATACATGGACAGCAGGTGTGCACATGGCGCACATAGGTACATGTAGACAAAACACACGAAAGCAGAAGTATTTTTAAAAAGAGTGGCCAGTGCTTTTGGCCACTCAGCCATCACAGCAGCCTTGACACGCAAAGCAGGAAATAATGACAAAGTACTGACTGCCACCATTTCATAGTTTACTTCCAAATCTGTGCTTATGTTAAGTAGAATATAATTCGCTGTCTCTTGAAACACCGATGAGAATTGTTGAAAATGAAGGCCGTTTCTTGTACCAAATCCTGCTGAAATTGGAGCAAAGATGAAATTACTCAGGCCACTCTACATGAGAGCCCTTGTGACCCCAGACTCTGCTCACACACTGGGTGTGGTGATGAATGTAATTATGTCTTTCAGCTTTACAGAAAAGACCATTCCCAATGTCATCATATCACACCGCTACAAAGCCCAGGACACCCCAGCGCGGAAGACATTTGAACAGGCCCTGACTGGGGCGTTCATGTCCGCAGTCATCAAAGACCTGCGACCCAGCGCCTTGCCCTTTGTAGCCAGCTTGATCCGCCACTACACCATGGTAGCGGTGGCCCAGCAGTGTGGTGAGTTCGGGGCTTGTGGGAACATAGCCTGTCAGGACGAGCTGTCATGTGAGGACAGAACGGGCAGAGGCTTTTCCTCTCATGGCCTTCACTGATGAATTTTATCTCAGTGGGGAGCACTGTGCAAGTATTACCAAATTTTATTCAAGTTTCAGGCTCTTTGCATTTTGTGGGAAGTACGTCTGGGTATATTGGACAAACTGTAGGTAAAACAAAAATGGATGGACTCCTGAGATAGCTCAGTGATGAAGGTACTTGTTGCCACGCCTGAGTTCAATCGTCAGGGACCCAAATGCTAGAAGGAGACACCTGACTCTCACACAAGCTGTCCTCTGACCTCTACACACAGGCTCCCACGTGCATGCCCTCACACCCACACATGCACACTCCACAGAAATAAATAATTCCCATGAAAACAAGATGGTTTCTGTTCTTCCCTCTCCAGTTGTGTTGTCTAAGGTAAACCCTCTGCCCCTGTCACTCAGGCCCCTCAGCCAGCTCCTCGTGTCCCCTTTGTGGTGTGTATGTCTGCCCCTGGCTGTTACCCACATTATTCTTGTTCCCCGGAGCCTCTGCTCTGGCGGCTCTCTTGAGCTCACAGTGTTGGCAAGACTCCTCGTGTGTGTTCACATTCCTGCAAACTGTGCTTTTACAAAACACAGTAGAAGTGTCTGTGGTCCTGCCAGCTGCTCTCAGATTTTTGTCTCTTTCCAGAAGGAGTAATAGCTGTAGACCACACTTGAGTAGCACGTCCCCCGCTTATTTCACCTCAGAGCCCTAGAGCTTGTGGTCACCAGCGACACTGATGAACTCTGCTCTCTGCATTCTCCTGGCTGGAACAGTCAGAACTGTGCAACTGAACAGCAGTTGTTTCACGGTGTTTCTCTGTGGTAACATTGTCTTCAAAGTTAATCTTGCTAACTTCTGTGTGGTCTAGGGCTGGGGACCCAAGAGACACTGCTTTCAAGTTGCTCTGTGACCACGTGTGTTCTAGGGTATAGCTGTCACTTGCTTTTTGTGTTACCGTCGGGAATGGCTGGATCAAGACCCGTCATTCCCAGGCTGTAGCTGACAATGGTATTTAAAAGATACTTAATTGTTCTCATTGTAAACTAGCACATCTTTGAGTTTTTAAACATGTATTACTGCCGTGTGTATTTGTGTATGAGTGCAAGCATTTAGTGCCTCGCTGAGCTTGCAGAGGTCAGAGGATAGGTTCTTGGGGTCAGTTCTGTCTCTCCTCTGAGCCCTGGGGGTTGTATTCAACTCAGGCTTTTGTGGCCAGTGCTTTTACCCGCCCAGCCATCTAGCTGCCTCACATCTTTGTTTCTTTTAAAAGAACCTAGCACCTGTACTAGCTGAGTAGAGCTTTGGGCTCCCTATGCTCCTGCTTCTACTTGGAGAGTTCTAGGGATACAGATGTGTATCGGCAAGTCTGGTTAATACATGCTAGGGCTCTGTGAGTACTGTGCAAGCATGCTACTGAATCAGCTATATGCCCATCCTCATTTTTGAATTTTGACTGAAACAACTGAAAAATGATACAATGTATTGTTGAAAACATTCAGAAAAACAGCCTTAATGCGAATTAGACTACTTGATTTTCGAACAATTGCAGTTTAATGGAGGTTGTTTGAAGTACTAGTTCTGGGGCTGGTGAGAAGGCTCAGCCAGTAAGGGAGCTTACCGCCAAGCCTGAGGACCTGAGTTCAGTTCCTAGAATCCATACAGGGGAAGAAAAAACCAGCTCTTGCAATTTGTGCCTGACCTCTGCATGTGTGCCATGGCATGTGGACCATGGCACACGCATACCCACAAACAGTCTACAGAATAATAAAATGTAATTAGAATACCTGTGCTAGCTTCAGTGAGTCCTGAACCTCAGGGGAAAATGAAGCTGATTTGTAATTGGAAGTCCCTATGAGTGACCTCCGCTTTGTTGTGTGCCTGCTCCCTTTCTTTCCAGGTCCTTTCTTGCTACCCTGCTACCAGGTGGGCAGCCAGCCCAGCACCGCCATGTTCCACAGTGAAGAAAACGGGTCCAAAGGAATGGATCCCTTGGTCCTTATTGATGCAATAGCTATCTGTATGGCTTATGAAGAAAAAGAGCTGTGCAAGATTGGGGAGGTGGCCTTAGCTGTGATATTTGATGTGGCAAGCATCATCCTGGGCTCAAAGGAGAGGGTAAGGGCATCTGAACAGTGTCCTCTAAGTTTGAAGGTGCTTGTTCCAGAATCTAGTAGCTTCAGGATGGTGGCACTGTCTTACTCTTGGCTTGTTTCTCTCCAGGCATGCCAGCTGCCGCTCTTCTCCTACATCGTGGAGCGCTTGTGTGCCTGCTGCTATGAGCAGGCCTGGTATGCAAAGCTGGGAGGTGTGGTGTCCATTAAGTTTCTCATGGAGCGGCTTCCACTCACGTGGGTTCTCCAGAACCAGCAGACATTCCTCAAAGCTCTGCTCTTCGTTATGATGGACCTGACTGGAGAGGTAGGTTATGGGTGACCCCAGGCTCAGAAGTGGCACTGCTCACGAAGAGCTGATCTGCCTGCAGAGCTCTTGGTCTCAGACACTCTCTCCAGCTAAAGACTTTGACACTTGGTTTCACGATAGCATCTGATAGAGGGACAGCTTCTAACTCCTGTTATCTCCAGGTACTGTCCCTGTTACCTCCGTTCAGAGTGGATCTGAAGGAATGCCACCTCCTGGGCACTGCAAAGGTCCCCACAGGCCTGGCATTGTTTTTCTTGTTTCTTAGTTTTTGTTTCCATACTTTATTGAATGGGGACTTGCCACAGCGTGAGTGTGGGGGGCAGAGGACAGCTTGTGGGAGTTTCTTCTCTACCATGTGGGAATCAAACTGGGGTGGTCAGGATGGACGGCAAGCTCCTTTACCCTCTGAGCCGTATTGCCAGCCCCAGGCATGTCATTCATTATTTATGAACCCATGCAGATCTCACTCACCCTGGTAGAATCTGGTGGGCTCGCCAGGATCTCTGGTTAATGCCAAGGTCATGTCTAGATGACCTTTTTATGAAGGGCAAATAGGAAGGACCTACAAGGAGGTAATTTTGACCCAACTGTGCCAAGGAGATGCTATATAGTGGTCTTTCTCCTTGAAGCTGGCACAGTGACCATGAGCTCTATCCTCCCAATGTATGTGTGTAGACTTGGGAGTCTGGTGAGTGGCATCACCCTACACTCCTTCTAAGGCCTCTCCCACCTCCAGGTTTCCAATGGGGCAGTTGCCATGGCAAAGACCACCCTGGAGCAGCTCCTGATGAGGTGTGCAACGCCTCTAAAAGATGAGGAAAAAGCTGAAGAGATTGTGGCGGCTCAGGAGAAATCTTTTCACCATGTGACCCATGATTTGGTTCGTGAAGTCACCTCTCCAAACTCGACTGTGAGAAAGCAAGCCATGCATTCGCTACAGGTCCTGGCCCAGGTCACTGGGAAAAGTGTGACAGTGATTATGGAGCCACACAAAGAGGTAAGATTCTGGCACAGACAGTGGGGCTCTGTGTGCTTCACATCTGAGCTACAAGTACCACTTGGTTCATGATTCTCTGTCTAATGAGCTCTTGCATATATTCTCCGGAACCTTCGATGTGCAGATAGCTCTGTGTGTCCACAACTGTTAGCAAGAATAGAAAGAAGGCTGGTTTCCTGGGTGTGTATCAGCGTGTGGAATTTTGTTGTTGTTTTTGTGAGGTCACTCAAGTGTGAGGAGCTAAGTGTATTGACATGGTCTTCACTGTAGTTTTTTTTTTTTAAGATTTATTTATTTATTATGTATACAGTGTTCTGCCTGCATGTATCCCTGCGTGCCAGAAGAGGGCACCAGATCTCATTATAGATGGTTGTGAGCCACCATGTGGTTGCTGGGAATTGAACTCAGGACCCCTGGAAGAGCAGTCAGTGCTCTTAACCTCTGAGTCATCTCTCCAGACCTACACTGTAGTTCTAACATGATATGTCCTCCCCCTAATGAAAGTTTAGGCCTCTGTAATGACTTCTTGTCCCAGTTTTCAAAGTGGCTACTGTGGAATATGAAGATGAAAGGCCTTTGCTTTTGAGGGGCACCTGACGAGTGGCACCCCTGTTTGTTTTTTTCTAGGTCCTTCAGGACATGGTTCCACCGAAGAAGCACCTGTTGCGTCACCAGCCTGCTAATGCACAGATCGGTCTGATGGAGGGCAACACATTTTGTACAACGCTGCAGCCTCGGCTCTTCACAATGGATCTCAATGTGGTGGAGCACAAGGTGTTCTACACAGAGGTATGGTGTGTGCAGGTGTGATGTTGATGACTGACTGCTAGCCTGTGCCTGGTGTCAGGCAGCTTTCAGAACAGGCTTGGGCAGCTGCAGAGATAAGCGGCTGTAGCCTGGCACAGCACTTGGAGCAGGTGTGTTGCTCTGGGGAGCCAAGGAAAGGTGGTACCCAGAGGTATCAGCCCAGTGTTGCCTTGCTCTTAGTGTTTGTGTGTGTGTGTGTGTGTGTGTGTGTGTGTGTGTGCGCGCGCGCGCGCACATGCATGTATGCCACATGGCAACTCACAACTGTCTGTAACTCCACCTTCAGGAGCTACAACTCTATTCTAGCCTCCTTGGGCACCAGGCACATATGTACATATACATCCATTCAGGCAAACACTCATACACATAAAAAAGTAAAACTTAAGTTTTTAAAAGAAATGGTAAAGCTTAAAAGCTAGTTTTCCAAGACATGAGTAGAGAGAAAGGGGAAATATTATTAGAAAAAGCATGTTTTAGATACTAGACACAAAGGTGCTTATGAGCCACCGAGTGTGGATTTGTAGCTGGTGGCTGCCCAGTGGCCATTGGCACCCCCTGTATCCTTTCCTGTACCGCTGTGGTAATAAAAGTAACAGTGGCAAAGAACACTTAAGGGGAAAGGATTTTTTAGCTCACAGTTCCCGCTTATAGTCTGTCACTGCAAGGAGGTCCAGGCAGGAATGTAGAACAGTGAGCCGAGGGAAATGTCTGTGCCCAGGGATTGGCGCTGCCTTGTTCTGGCTAAGGGTTCTTACATTAATTAACACAGTCAGGCGGTCCCCCACAAACATACCCACAGGTCTGCCCCCTTGAGACTCTTCTTCCCAATTGACAATTAAAACTAATCATCACAAGGACGTGGCACCTTGTGGCCTGTGGCCTGTCAGTCCATGGGGAAACACTGACTATTCTAGGGTTGACAGAGAACTGATGGTGTCACAGCCAGTCAGGTGTGATCTAGGGCGGCTTAACTGAGTCTGACTTTAGGGTAAGGAAGTAGGGCCTCAGTTGATTGTTGAAATTCTTTAGGCTTTGAGTTGAGTTTCTGGATTAATTTTGTTGCAGTGTTTGTGGCAAATTGATGCTGTGTGTAACTCGGAATCTTTCTGTTCCCCGCGGAGAAGTGGGACAAACTAAAAGCTTCTTTTTTCTATGCCAGCTGCTGAATTTGTGTGAGGCCGAGGATTCGGCTCTGACCAAGCTGCCCTGTTACAAAAGCCTTCCGTCACTCGTGCCTTTACGGATCGCAGCATTAAGTAAGTGCATGCCTGTGAGAATCAAGCTGTAGAGCATAGAATCGTTATACAGAGGATCTGGCAACCTTTATCATAATTAATCTAAAATGTCTAGTCTTGTGTGGTCTTTCAAAGATAGAATCAGAAATTGTGTTGGTCATCAAGTTGTACCAACATTGCTAGGATTTAAGTAGTTAAGTAGTTTTGTCTTTAATAAATGGACATTTTCTCTGCATTAAACCCTTATTCAGTGAATTTCTTGAATCAGGCTGGCCTCCAACTCAGAGATCTGCCTGCCTCTGTCTTCTGAGTGCTGGGATCAAAGGCGTGCACCACCACCGCCCAGCCCTTTTTTTTTTTTTTTTTTTATTTTTTTTTTTTTTAGATTTATTTTTATTAGTGTGTGTGTCTGTGCAGATGCCTGTGGAGGCCAGAACAGGACATTCAATCCCCTAGAGCTAGAATTACAGGAGGTTGTGAGCTAGCCTGCGTGGGTTTTGGGAACTGAGGTTGGATCCTTTCTGAGAGCAGTATGCGCAGTTAGCAACTGAACTCTCTCTCCCACCCCCTTTAGAGGGCTCTTCATGACAGAAAGAGTGTTTGAGTCCCGCCACCTCTCAGTTTTCACCACAAATGAGCTTTCGTTGCTGGGGAAATGTGCTAGACCAGGACTGGTTAATCCTTGTCCTAGTTAGGTTCCTGTAGCTGTGATAAAGAACATGGAGGAGAGGGTTTATTTCATCTTACAGTTTACAATCCATGGTGAAGGGAACCTGGAGGCAGGAGCTGGAGCAGAGGCCATGGAGGAGTGCTTACTGCCTTGCTCCCTATGGCTGCTCAGCCTGCTTTCTGATCTACCCCAAGGCTACCTGCCCATGGACGGCATCGCCCACAGTGGGCTGAGCCCCCTCACATTCATCATTAACCAAAAAAGTACCCACGGACCAGTTTAATGGAAGATCGCATATTCTTCTGTCTTTGTTTGTTTGTTTGTTTGTTTTTTGAGACAAGGTTTTCTCGTATAGTCCTGACTGTCCTGGAACTTGCTGTGTAGACCAGGTTGGCCTTGAACTCAGAGATCACCTCCCCCGGCTCCAAGTGCTGGGATTAAAGGCATGCACCACCAAGCCCAGCTCTTTTGTCTTTCTTATATTAGCTAATAGGAGGGAGGGCTAATGGTTTGTGATTGGTAGGATCCTTTAGAGAAGAAAATTACTGAGTTGTTTCTTGGGTGAGTAATAAAAACTGTACTTATTTTTCTCCCCAAAGATGCCCTCGCTGCCTGCAATTACCTACCACAGTCCAGGGAGAAAATCATCGCTGCACTCTTCAAGGCCCTCAACTCCACCAACAGTGAGCTGCAGGAGGCTGGAGAAGCCTGCATGAGGAAGGTGAGTATGTGAGCCACACCTGGAATCCTTGGGCTGCAGCGTCTCTGCCCATGTCGTAAAGAATCTTGAAACGCAGTAAGGCCGAGCTCCAGTCTGTCAGTACTTCCTGGGATGCCTGAAATCAAAGCTCCTTTTTTCCAAGGGTGAACTGACATTCCCTGTTGGAGTTGATTCGTTCCGTTACTCTGTCTGCCGCCTGTTTCTCTGGGTAACTTTCCTTTTTGACTAGTTTTTGGAAGGTGCCACCATAGAAGTAGATCAGATTCATACGCACATGCGGCCTTTGCTGATGATGCTGGGAGATTATCGGAGCCTGACACTGAACGTCGTGAATCGGCTGACCTCTGTTACTCGGCTCTTCCCCAATTCCTTCAACGATAAGTTTTGCGATCAGATGATGGTAAGATATATGGATTTAAACTTACTCCATAATGCACTGAATAAATGAAAAGACTTGTAGAAATAAACAACACTCATACTGTTTAAAATGCAAAAGGTGGCTGGGTATGGTGGTGCACTCTTTCATTTAGTCCCATTCTTGGGAGACAGGCAGGTGGATTACCATGAGCTTGAGGCCAGCCTGGTCTACACAGCGAGTTCCAGGCTAGCCAGAGCTACACAGTGAGACCTTGTCTCAAAAAATAAATAAATAAATAAATAAAACAAATTCCAAAAGGTGTAAAAATACTCAGTTTCTTCCCCACCCTGTCTTCCCTCTCGAAGGTGGTCTGTGTGTCCTTCCAGGTGGTCTGCATTTGTCATAGGACATGTGACAGTATTTTCAGGTCTTCAGTCATCTACATGCTTTGTCCGTTAGCATACCATTTTTTTTATCGCTGCTGCATGGTGTTACTGAGCTTCACAACACCTCGTTCATTAACAGATCCCCAAATGGAGTCCTTTCTCCAGCCTCTCATCAAAAGGAATCCATGTTTATCTTTACACACACACCCCCCCCCACACACACACCCACACACACCCCGGTTCCCTTCAGCCACAGTAGCCAGCAGAGCCCTTGGCGCTCATCTTCCTATGGCACACTCTCTCCTTCCAGTCCCTTAGACGTCCCAGTGTCTACAAGAGCCCCTCATCCCCAGCCCCCCGCACTACCTCATGAATACACATGGGCTTGTGCACAGCACGGACCTTGAAGCTCCTGGTCCAGATGAAGTCTCTGCTTCTGCCCCAGTCTGGCACGGGATCCAGAGAACAGTGGTGGGAACTGGAACTGTGGTGCCAGTCAGGATGCCTCCAGCTGAAGCTCAGCCTTTTGTTCCAGAACAAGACCCCACACCTGTCAGTCTCTTGCTGGATGACTAGACTGTTTCTGTAATGGGAGCACAGGGAGATCAGTGACTGCAGGTTTCTGCTGAAGGGCAGGATTTCTCGGGGAGTTGTTCTGAGGATGTGGTTTTTCCTCTTTCCAACAGCAACATCTGCGCAAGTGGATGGAAGTGGTGGTCATCACCCACAAAGGGGGCCAGAGGAGTGACGGAAACGTGAGTGACTAGCTTGTTTCTGGGAGGGTGCCCACGCTCTACAGCTGATATTGGCAGTTAATGGTGATGCCCGCCAGAAATAGAGATCACAGTTGATGTGCAGTGTGCTGTAGTGCTCTAATGGCTGAACAACCTCCTTTGTGTTTCTTTCCTATCTCCCTTTTGCTCACTTTAATGTGACCTTTCTGTTGACGAGCATTCCAGAAGTATACAGTATGTTTCCATTTTACTAGCCTCTGTAAGGTTGTATCTTCTCTATTGTTTGTTACATGATGGTCCTTCCCAGCCAGTTTTCCTTTCTATGCTTCCCTTCGCTCAGCAGTTGGCAGTCACTTCTTGGTGTCTAACTAAGTGCCCGATAAAAACTAGATTCGTTGGGACTTAATAAAGCATTCCACAAATACCTGCATGGGTATTTTCTAGGAACAGCCTCCTCGTACCTCCGTTGTTTATTACAAATGAAATGATTGCACACAGCAAATCGACATTGTTTCTAGGGGGAAACTAATATAACTAAGTCTTCTTAAGTATCCGATGTCTGGCCTGAAAGTCTCTTGTCTCTTAAAAATGCCAGCTTCTTGCTGTTTTGACTCTAAAATTGTATATGCTAACTTTTACAGTATTTTTTCTAAGTTTGATAGTGGGTCCCCATTCCGGACCCCCCTGGGCATGGCTCTTGTCCCCTGTGCTTCCTTGTTGGATGCGTTGCCTCAGTCCAACCTGGAATTTCTTTTTTTTTTTTACCTAGCAAGTGGCTTTACTGTGTTGTTTGTTTTGAACGTCCTGTATTCAAGGTGTTCTGCTTCTGTATCCTGTTTCTGCTGCTTCTGAGGTGCCAGCTAAGCAGAGGTCAACCAGGATTTTAAACTTCTTTCCTGTAAGGCCCATGGGAAGATTTTTTACTTGTATAATAAAAATCAAATGAGGTCGTGTAGGAGAGCAGAGCAGAGAGAGCTAATGGAGCCTGAGCCCTGGGGAGGGTGCAGCCAGCCTCTGCTGGTTCTCCCATCTCATCTCTTAGATACCCACACAGACCTTCAAGAAAATAAACTGGATCTTTAAAACACGTAGTCAGTTCTAGAAAAGACATTTAAATTAACTCTCCAAAAATCAGAGGGCCCATGAGATGGTTTAGCTAGTTAAAGGCTCTAGTCATGAATCCTGACAACCTGAATTCAGTCCCTGGGACCCTAAAAGTTGTCTTCTGACTTCCACAACATACTGTGGTGTGTGCCTGCATCCAATAAATGAGTGTACTAAGAAAAATGTTTTAAGAACAACAACAACAAAAAGCCAGAAATCTAATGTGTGAGTAAATGATTTCTATTGGGTTAAAACAATACTATGAACTTTTGTAGAATGTTATTTGGAAGTATGGGTTGAGAAAGCAGGGTATAGACATGTCCCCATGCATGAGGCACTGTCCTTGTGCAGTGAGTGCCCTACGTGAACAGCAGGGCAGAGTGGGTGACCATGGCTTTATTATTTCCACCCAGGGCCAGGGCACTGCTCAGCTCTTGAGTTCTTAGTTAGACGCCATACTTGAATACATGCGTAGCTGATTGAAAGATAAACACAAGCTCCTCTGTAATTTGATTTCTCTGGGGATGGAGCTTTGGTGTCTCCATGTCTTGGTGGCCTCTTTGACTGTGTGTGACACCTGTGCACACATGCACAGTACCAGTTTACAGAGACTGCTTGACCACATAGCCCACTATGGGGACGCTCTAGTTTTTTCTCTGTTGCTGTGGTAAAATATTCTGACCAAACACAAGTAGTGGAGGAAAGAATTTATTTCAGTTTATCGCTTAACAGACCATCACTGAGGGAATCAGGGCAGGAACCTGAAGCAGAAACCGTGGAGGAACACAGTTTGCTGGCTTGTTCCCAGACTGGCTCCCATGGTACCGCCCACAGTGGGCTGGGCCCTTCCGTATCAATTAATGGAAGCAATTCTCCACAGATATGCCCACAGGCCAGACTGATGTGGGAAGTCCCCGGGTGAGACACTAGGCTGTCTCAGGTTGGCGGTTAATGCTCTGGGGGGGGAGGGTGTTGCACTAATGGCCAAGTGCTCTTCATGGGTGGGGGCTTCGACATGTCTGGGGGATGAGGCTGTACTGCCTGGTTCTCTCCTGCTGAGCTGGGGAAGAATTTTGTCCTTGTTTTTAAAACTGTTTCAGCACTTGACATAAAATCTTGAATTATTCACTCTGAGAAGGAAGTCTTTAAAGTGTGTTTGCATACAACAAAGTCTTACCATTTCTCTCCTTGCACAAGAATTCTGGAAAGGTCGATTTTAACTTTTGACTTAGGAAAGAGCCCCAGTCTGTGAGCCCCTGTACAAGGGCTGTTGCCATAGGAGGGTGGAAGGCGTGCTCTCCGCTTCAGAGTGTCTAACTACTGTGTGCTTTCTGATTATCGTGCCTGTACTGTCTTGTTAACCCCAATAACCCTGCCTGTGTTTGAGTATGTGGGACGTTCCTCTGTCAATGACATCAATAGAAAAAGATGATTTTCCTCCCCATCCTCAGGAGAGCATTTCAGAGTGCGGGAGGTGTTCCTTGTCTCCATTCTGTCAGTTTGAGGTGAGAGCAACCTTATCGAAGTCAGTTATGACTTGCAATGTGAAGAACACTTTTGATTTTTCCTTTCTCTTGTCTCCTTACCGTCCGGTTGCCCGTTTTTTCATGCTGTGCCTTTTGTTTTGGTTCAGCCTGCCGTGGAAGGGGTAGAGGTGAGAACTGCAGTGCAGCTGCAGGAGGGGGTCGTTGTCGCATTGGTTTTGCCGTGACTTCGTTAGCTGTGTTGTGATCCTGTAGTGGACAGAGTGCCTTGTGCCCCTGAGTGCGGTGACCTGTACTGTCTTGTCTGTGGCGGAGCTGTCGTAGTATCATTGCTGTGAACTGTCCGGATGCCACGCATGTTCCTCTCTCTCTGTCAGGACAGTTAAGCCAGATCCTAAGTTCTTGTGTTTTCTGTGTGTCAGAATCACAGTCTCTCAGTGCTAGCTGAGACTGAACAGACTCCCTGTCCTAATGTCCTGACCAGTGCAGGCCTCCAGCAGCCTCCTGAGAAGAGTCCGCCCAGGATGTCCAGGCCTGCGACAAGTTGGGGATGATGGCACCCTCTGTCCCTTGACGACTCACCAGTTCCCTCAGACTAGAACGAAGCTGTTCTCCTAACACACACACACCCCTGCTCTCATGCACGCCCACACACTGATGCAGTTTCAGCACTGTGTCCTTGGACAGCCGAGCTCAGCTTCCCCTTCTCTGCAAAATGGGGATGATAACACCTTCTGGCAGTCTTACAGAAAGCAAAGGAGAATTTTTCATGTTTCTGCTGAAAAAAAATCTATGGCATAAATTACCATTGTTTAAATGTAACTTCAGGAGAGAATGTGCTCTCTTTAAAGCCTTAAAAGTGAGGTAGGGTGATACTGAGCAATTTATTTACAGCTTGCTTCCTGCTTTGATGTTTAAGCAGCATCTCATCCTTGCGTCAGGCTCCTGCTGGCCAGTGTCTGTCATCCCCATTTTGTCCCTAAGAGCCACAGACACAGCTCACACATGAAACATGGTGGCGCCTCTGGGCTCTTCCCTACCTAGCAGCCGGAGAGAAATGTTCCTTAACAGCAGAAGAAAAACTGGCCTGAGGTTGGGGTGTTGGGATGACCCTCAGAGCAGCCCAGCACCGAGTGGTCTGCACATGGTACAGTGCAAAGCTCAGGAGTCCCCACACACTAACAAGACCCAGCACAGCCATTTGTCAGCTTTTCTCTAGCCTGGCTGACAGATGCTCATCACCAATCCCAGTCATTACTCACGATGGGGTTTAGTTTCTTTATAAACATTTTTTTTTTTGAACTTCCTTGGCTGGGTTTTGAGGGCAGAAAGATTCTGTGCTCTCAGAACTTGGTGTCTTAGCAGTACACATGACAAGTGGATGGCACTCTCACACCTCGGGATGACTGATGGTCCCTGCCTCCATGAGAAGGGCTAGCTAGGTGACACAGAGTCAGCTCTGCCACTTGTCAGTGTCCTGAAAACAAAAGGCACAGTACACACGCCAGGCACACTGAGCCCTATCCCCAGAGACAGGTGAGCTGAAGGTCGAGGGCAGTTGTGATGTCAGCCTGGTAAGTTGTGGCTTTTCCATGTTGACTCTTTGCTTCAGTGGCCAGCCTTGTGAATGTAGCTAGATGGTAGCAGGGTCTGTAGTGATTGCTCTCCCCATTCACAAAGCTCATCGACCTGTTTATGGTTTCTGGTTTTATTCATTAGGAAATGAAGATTTGCTCGGCGATTATAAACCTTTTCCATCTGATCCCAGCTGCACCTCAAACGCTGGTCAAACCTTTGTTGGAGGTTGTAATGAAGACGGAGCGCGCCATGCTGATTGAGGTACAGCCAGACTGCGGGTTAATTCTGATTTGCCTTCCATCTATTGCTTGTAGTATTTTTATTTTGTAATTTATTTTAAAATGTATTCACTTGACAGTTTCATATCGTATGTAATACATTCTGATCATATGTAGCCCTTCACACTCCCTCCAATTTCATGTCTTTCTGTTGTGTTGTGTTGTGATCTACTGAGTTTGACCAGACCACCTTCATAACGCTGTAAACATGTTCCTGTGTGAACTGGAGCATGGGCAAACACACCAGTGGCTGTGTGGCTGAAAACTGTTTTATTTAGTTAGTTTTGGTGGGTTTTTTTCCTTCAGTTTAGACTTCGTGTCTTAAAAACCAATTGAAGGGGCTGCAGAGATGGCTCAGTGGTTAAGAGCATTGGCTGCTCTTCTGGAAGACCTGAGTTCAGTTCCCAGTTCCCTGCATGGCAGCTTACAACTGTCTGAAACTCTAGTTCCAGGGGATCTCATATCTTCACACCAACACACAGAAAATAAATTTAAATAAATTATTAAAAAAAAAAGAACTGTACCCTTTAAGGGGGATTTATGTAAAAAGAATCAATTGAATTTGTTTTTTGACAATTTCATACGTGTATATATAGTGCATCATGATTAATTTCACCCAGTACCCTTTCTTACCTCCCTCCCACTCCTGTCAATCCTCCCTCCTACCCACACACAGCCCCTTTCTGTGCTCTTTTGGTGTTGTTTTGTGACCCATTGAGTTTAACCAGGACCAACCTAGTGACCACAGGCACGAAATGATCCACTGGAGCCTGGTGGGCTCACCAGTCATGTCAGTCATGAAGATCGTGATACCCCCATCTCCCCAAGTCCATCAGTAGCTAACAGTCCTGCAGAGAGGGGTGGGGCCCATGAGATACAGCTCCGTCCGCGACTGCCTATCGACAGGCCCACTGTTACGCAGCCTCAGCCCCTGTGAGAT